>JASAMV010002668.1:0-109082 GCA_030248065.1 Rhynchonema sp. JSB1_4 | reverse complement strand
ATTGATGTTTCAGTGTTAACGTATTAGGATCTTTACTACTCTTGATATTTTTTCGTAAATTGTACCTTTCTTGTACTTGACCAAAATTTAAAACTTTCTCACTCTTGTCTTTCATTTCAGTTCAGGTTTGGAACATTAATTTTTCTTTTCACATTCATTATGTACACATGTATAGTTTCGGACACTTTGTATGAAATTTAATTGAAAAAGAAAACAGTTGTGCTATTGTCTTACCGTGGTACGTCAAGAAACAGATGATATACAGGACAGCTTTTTCAGCATTGCGTCAGAATCTAAAGAAACAGCGTCAAACCATTAAGTTTACAGGCACAGAAACGTTTTGATCACGCAAAACACTTTCCTGCTGTGTTTCTTGTGCTGATGGTAGCGCATCAACGAACATCAGATAATTGGTTGCCAAATGGTCATTCCACGACGCTAAATCTACCGTACTCCATTCCACTCGATGAAAACACAGCACTTAAAGCCGCACCCTCGATTAGAGCCCTCGGGGCTCTACATAGACATTCTTCCACTCAAACCCCCGAGCCTCTAATTGGATTTAATTTTTCTGGATGACCATCGATTTTTCATCCAACAGAAAACTTGCAAAAATAGTTCAAATTAGTGCATCAAGGACCAAAATATGGCACTATTCTGCTGTTTTTGGTTGTTTAGCTGAAGATCCACATAATCAGGTACAAACATGGTATCAGAATGTCAAATTGCTGCCCTAAAGTATGCCTACTAACAATGCTGAAAACACCCGGTTTTCCGCTCAAGGCCCTGGGGGCTGCAAATGGAAACGTTTCCACTTAACGCCACTTAAACCCCGGGGGCTCTAATTGGATTTTTTTCTTTTTGGTCGGAAGGCCTATTTTCCGCCAATTTCCGCACAGAGCCCCGGGGCTTTACGTGGAAAACTCCGGTACTAGCATATCACAGCCAAATCAAGTGGTCAAATCACATGCATTATTACTCGCGCTTCACTTGAGGCTGATTGATTTTACGGCAAGCTTTGACGACTTGTTTGATTTGACGGCTGCACTATTGGCCGAAAATTTTGTATGACGGGCAAAAGTGCCACAGGGGCATGAAAAAGAAAATATCTGACACAATTTATACCCCGCGTGACCCAATTTTTCACGAAATACTTCTATTGGTCGCACAATGACTTTATAAGAATTGGTCAAATTTTTTTCCTGAATCGCAAAGAGGGAAAGTGACAGGGCAGTGACGTTGCGTTGCGCGATCGCACACAAAACACGTTGTAAAGAGAATGTTTCAGACCTGCGGCAACGTGGTTGATCTGCTGGATTATTTTCAGGTGAAAATGTTTTGTGAGAATCACAAATAGCACAGTGGTTAAGAGTGACTGAACGTGAAAATCAGGATTCATTTGATGAATTCTTATATAGCCATTGTGCGACCAATACCTACAATGACTTTGTGCTGGCTCTAGTGGTACAGATCTGCAGCCAATCCCAATTTGGCATGAAGAATTGCTACATATATTTCGCACAGAAATCAAAACGCACCAGGTTGCAGGCAAGCAGATTGAGAAGTGTGACATTCGTGGTTGTAATCATTTGACCGACACCCAGCAATCCACCCAAATCCCATCCCGAACAGTCGTTGTGCGAGTTGTCGCTGGTCTTTTCGAAGTACCATCCAACTGAAACATCAGGGCTCATCGAATTTAAAAGCAAACACTTCGACTACTATGGCGACGGTGGTCGACCTTTAATATACACAGTGCAGTGGACTGTCCATTGTGCCACAGAGTGGCACCACAAGTTTCGACAAACCAAACTCCTGCAGGTTATCTGACACACTGACGCATCGTAAGACCACGCAAAGACCACCGGCTTGTGGACGTGCTTCACACAAAAAGGATTATAGATCATTCATTCATTATGGTTGTGATTCAGCTTTGTGAGCATACACATTGCCTTAAGATCAGCGATAACCGTCTCGGCCCGCAATGCAGCCAGATCTGGCGCAACATGCATATTGCCACTCTCACACAAAAAATGTCCACTCCAAACAAACTCACCATCGTTGCGGACATAGCAGACGCCGTCGACAAACATGTGCGGATGCGTCAACGCGTTACATTCGGATTCGATGTCTACAAATTAAAATGGAATCGAATACCTATGATTCGTTTTCTCAGATATTGTGGAAATGGTGCAGTGCGCACCAACCAACCGGCAGCTACGTGCAGCCAAAGCACACGCAGCAGTATTAGCGACCAATAGGAATTCATGTTGTTGGAAGTTCCGGAACGGAGTTTACTCCATACAACTTGCTCTCAGTCTTCCATTGCAAAGCTCTGGGTTGAAAATAATAGCGGCGACCAAAACCGAGAAACTGTACATAGTAGTTTGATTTTTCACCATGGTCTGTCACTTTTTTTCGAAACTGACATGTTTCCCATCAACAAGCTGACCAAGTCACTGTGGACAAAATGCGCACAGCTTGGTGTGATGAGAAGTTGATATTTGGAACCTGATTGGTCGCTCTTTTTGTGCTTGATTCTGATTGACATTTACATGTGTGTCCCCCCGATAGCGAGTGACCAAAATGGATAGGAAAGGGGTGCTAGAACTGCTACTGTCAAAGCAACGTTCCCGTGTGGACCGATCCCAGAAAAAAGTGTTTTGCGCTTGTGGTCCGATGGTTATGCGCGATGATCGGGTGGACCGAACCCACAATGCGACAAAATAGCGCACGTCATCATTTTCTACAGCATCCGCAAACACAATGTGCAAAATGCAGTTTATGTGTACAGGTGTACAGTATGTGGCGAGCGGAA
Source organism: Rhynchonema sp. JSB1_4 (assembly GCA_030248065.1). NCBI lineage: Eukaryota > Metazoa > Nematoda > Chromadorea > Monhysterida > Xyalidae > Rhynchonema > Rhynchonema sp. JSB1_4. The sequence continues at coordinate 106,264 of JASAMV010002668.1, read as the reverse complement.
CAACGTTCACTAATCATTCTTTAATCAATTAATAAAAAAATCTTAAAATTTTCATCTTCATCCTCAAAGTGCATGCGCGTTTCATCAATGAACCATCGAGTGACGAAGCGGTCGTTTTCGGTGCTGGCGCTGCTGTTGTGCTGCCTCGCACAGGAAAGTGATAATCAAACGAATATTAATAATGAAGGTTGGAGAACGGGTTAAGAATGCCCAATAAACTGTCGTCCCCCCGCTTGAGAAATGTGCAAAAAAGTTTACTCAAATTTACGCAGAATTTCTCAAGCGTAAATTTCTCAATTTTTCACACTGTCAATGATCAATCCCGTTGGGGAAGTTATTCTTTGTAATAAGCCTGCTGGGGATTTTGGAAATAAATTTTTCGATATCTCATTAGCAAAAAATAACCAGCCAACATATCATTTCTGTGTGGTATGTACATCGTCGTTAACACAATGTTTACGCCTTTGTGTTTGAAAACAATGCCTCTACTGCATTTGTATAGTAAATTTCTAAATTCACTGCCGCACACTAAAATACGCCCTATAGTTAATGTCCACGTATAAACCCGAAAGCTAACCACGCGCAGTTCTGAAACATTGCGCACAGCTGCACGGCTGGCTGGCAAGCTGCGTGTGTGCTGGCTGTCCGAATGTTTCACAAGTTGATTTTCGGGTTTAGAACCTGACATTAACTATGGGGTGTACTTTACTGTGCGGCAGCGAATTTGGAAATTTACTATACAGAGTGAAACTCACCCGAAACCTCAAGTAAACGTAATAAAGCAGCTGCTGTACTTCAGGGTGGCCTATTCTTTCTTCAAAATGATAAGTTTACTTTCAACTACGCAGACAACAATCGCAACGTCATACTTGTGCTGCAACAAAATTATTCGCAAGTACAAGTTGTCGATCTGACAGACAGCGAGGGCAACTGGAACGTGTCGGTAACCGAATTGAAGAATGGTATTGGTGTCCCAGAAAACGTCGCTTCCGCAAACCTGTTGTGGACGGGCGAAAAGCTCTATTCTGTCGGTTAGCTGCTAAATTCGAATTCGGTGCGAACGTATTCAGACACTAATCAGGGCTTATGGTAATGTCGTTAATTTATGCCGTCGCGTCTTGTCGTCAAAACAAATGTATTATTTGCGCGTGCAGCTGGGGCTCATGTGTTACTGATTGTTTGACGACTTTATTTGACGACAAAACTATTAGCCCAAATCAGGCAGATTCCGCCTTTCAGGCATGGACACCGCTTATGTATTGCGAAACGGCCAATGGCATAAAATCGACCCAAAAATGACCGTCGCGCGGAGTTTTCGTTAGTTTTCCGTATTTTTTTGTGGCTACTCCTTTCGTCAACTTTTTGGAACTTTGGGGCTTCACAAAAAATGTCAGCTTTTTTACGCAATTTACATTGTTGCACCCTTTCAGCCGCTCTGGCCTATCAAGCCCAATTCAATCTGCTCGTGGCGTGCGGATGCGATGAAACATCGGCGAGCTGCGCGTTGACGTGTGATTATCGTGACGTGGCCGATGACGACGCTGAATGGTCAACCCTGAATTTGGAAGGAATGAATTTCGAATCTAATCATTTCCTTCGCACTGCCATTGCGTCTGTCCAGGTTTAGTCCATTCAGCGATCATCACGCCCTCTGATGTTGTGAAACATTGAGTTCTATTGGAAGGGACTCTCATTAGAAGTTCACGAACTCACGAAACGGTTGAGGGGAGAGAGTTGAGTTGAGAGTTTGGGTGCAAAACACCGCGTGCGTAAAATGGTCCATTGCATACAGCTCTTGTGACCATCAAATAACGAGCATAGTGGACTACAAAGACATTGATTTTTGTTCCTACCCTGCCTTCAAACGTTTACTAAGGATTCGATCTATCTCGTCGGCGGACGAGGCGCGCGCAGCGGAACGTATCGGCTAAAATTCGGCTCTGAAACGTTCAACTCAACGATTGAATCAATGGCATCAACAAGGTTCAATCGAAGCGGCGCAGCGTTGGTAGCTGATCGTGATGCGCTTCTGGTATGAATTGCTCTTTTGCCGATGAATTGATTTAGAGTGAAAAAAATGAGAACTTGTCGCTGAATGAAAATTGCAGCGAACAGTAGTCAAACTTTTATCGGGTGCGTTTCGATTGAGCTTGAAACTCTCCTACGAATTCGAACTTTCTTGAGGCCAATTCTATATTTCATCGAAAGACCTTGATTCCAACTTTTTGAACATCCTTCATTCCTTTGAATGTCTGTCAACCAACACAGGTGTGCGGCGGCAATCTGGGCACAGGCGACTACCCACCGTGTGAGCGATTCGACACGCAAACCAATCAATGGGCCGAAATTCCAAATTCCACTCTACGCGTCTACTCAATGACCAACCGAATATTTCTCGTTGACAAGCGCTTGGTTGCTGTCGGCGGCACGCTGGTTACCCATGAAACTTGGCTGTGTGCCAACGACGAAGTGTACGTGCGCGAAGAAAATGGCCCGTTCGAAGTGAAAGCGAGAATCAACAACAACGTACGCTTTGGGAAGATCGCTGCAGCGCTGATGCCTCGTTGTGTGACAATGAACACGCCTTGCTCGGGTGCGCCGATACTTGCTTTTTGATTTAGAAACCTCCGTCTCACAAGATTATATTAGAACTCAGAATCAGCACACTGTGTGCCTAACTCTGACGATGACCTGGTGCACCGCTATTTTCGAAAACGGGTTGAAAACAAAACAAAAATATAAGAAAGGAACGATGCCTGTTAAAAATTCCAGAATGCATCACCAGCTGGTCGTCATCATCGTGTTCGGTCACCTGCGGCCAGGGCATCCAGACTCGAACAAGGATTGTGGTCCATCCCGGGAAGGAATGTGAGAATGAAGGAATGCAGGAAACGGTCTCCTGCAATAAGCGTCCTTGCCGTTAGTTATGTAATATTTATATTTGAACATAGAACTGAGAAGAAAAACGAATAAAAATTCAGCAATCGACTGCGTTTGGGGCGCGTGGCCCAACGATTGGTCCGAGTGTTCTGTGTCATGCGGGGCCGGTGCGCACAACCGAACGAGACAAAAGTTGACGGAAGCGCAGCATGGAGGGGAGTGCAATGGGACGGACGTGGAACATCGAGTTTGCAAAAAACCAGCGTGTCGTGAGTGTCTTGATTTTATTCAGCGACCTTTCAGGCCCGGAAGTTCAGGCCCAAACGTTTCAGGCCCGGCCGATTCAGGCCCAGCATATTTGACCCATTTATAGGCCGAGGCTCCAGCCGGGCCTGAATCGGCCGGGCCTGTACCTGTGCCCCGGGACTAAACCGTCGCACAATATCTTGATCTGAAAGACTATCAGAGCGTTCTTGTGTGATCCAATCTGCATTATTGTGTATTTACAGCGTCGTCACCTACGACGACATTGGCGTCACCTTTGACCTCCACCGGCAAACCAACAAAATTGACAACTGAAACTACAGGTGGGTAGAGTCGTCACACGGTACACGCACGACGTTTAGAGGAATTGTGCTGTATGCAACTGATGGGAAGTATTTGCATAAGCCAAGAAGTGTCTTGTGGACGTGGTTTGATGTCATGATTGTGTAAGGTATTGTGTACCGATTTACCCCACTGATAATTTATTGCAGAAGTGGACGTTTTGGTACCAATACTTTACACAATCATGCAACTAATTGTTGAGCACATGGCGACACTTACATGCACCTAATTTGGTTCAATCTTGATCCTTAATGCCCGTTTCCCGCTTGTCTTCAGCGGTGTAGTTGCAGATCAGGCTTTGGCTTTAGCCAAAAGTCCAGTTCTAGCAGCCCACCCGTGCTGACAGCTAATCTGGCACTTTACAGGCGAGCCTCCATCGCAACCCAGTTCCACCGCACGGAGGTTCCTGTTCGTCTACATTTTTCTGGGCGTCGGCATTCTGATCATTCTGCTGCTCTGCATTGTTGTCATTGGGCTGTTGACCTATTTGGTGAAACAATCAGGGACGACAACAACAACATGACTCGCCGAATATAACGAAGGTTTGCTGGTGAACCTAGTTCTTGAGCTGTTGACTTTTTTGCTGTCGAAATCGTTTTTATGCGGAACGAGCTAACTTCAGAAACCGGCGTCGCGAATCTCGATAACAATTTTTAATGCATATGAAAATTACGCTGTTCCTTTCCAGTCATGTTGCTTTGACGATCAGATTGAAATTTACAAGATCTAAAGAAACACACTATTAAGATTGAAAATGATGAGACACTGAAGTGATTTGTCGCATGCACTCTTGCCCATTTTTCTGCCGCATCGAGATTGAAAAAATTAATTTTGCTTTCCATGCTACCCGAATGATAGTAAAATTGGAACGGATCAGTGGCTCGATTCAGGTTTCCTCTGCTGAGGCTGCAAAGGAAGACTTTTAATCACAGTCTTCCTTTTAGATGGGGCTAATGGCACAGTCGTCAAGCCAGTGATCAAGTCACTTCGTCAACTCAAGCAGCCCGAAATGGGTGCAAGAAATATAGTACATTGGGATGACGAGAAGAATTGCAAATCTGATTTGACACCACAGTGCTATAGGGCTGGATGGGCTGTTTGGTGAACGTTTTTCACTCCCCAATTCAACACCATTGTTTGCAACTTCTGACACTGTGCACCGACAGGCATCTAGCTCGTCCAGCGACGAAACACAGTCGATGATTATTATTGTCCGAGTGCAAATATCGTGAGTTGGAACAGGTTCGCTCTTAAACCGGGCCCGGCGCTATTGTTTTTTGGGTTTTGGACCTCGGTTTTTTATTTTAATCGTTAGTTACATAGCACTGGGATGAAGAACATTAACTTTCAAGAACTTCACCAAACTGACGTTTACCCACCGAAATCGATATGGCCATACGGGAACAAATCACCCCAATGTTGACGCACCATCGGTGCGTGGAAATCAGGATTTCCAAAGGAAAATTCAACTCACTGAGGTGTGGTACAGGCGGCGCGTTACGGTAGGTTGACAAAACATTTATCATTTACAAAGGATCTAATGTTTCATCGGGCTACCGTAACCACGGCCACCTATATCGCGCCGCAATGACTTTGAATTTGTTTTGTAATTCCCCTGATCATCATGTGCAAATGTGCGTCAATGTACAGCGGGACAGTTTTGTTCCCGATAGGCCATCTTAGTGGATCAATTTCGGTGGGTAATCGCCACTTTGCTGAAGTTCGTCAAAACTAATGTTCTGGATCTCGATGCCAACAAACGATGTAAATGAAGAAACAGAGGTCGGAAACCAAAAAAACAACAGCGGCGGGGCCGCTTTAAAAATTTCGCTCTTTCTTGTCTTCGTCCGGATGAGAATGAATGATTATTCATTATCTGCATCGGGTTCTTGGTGGGTTCCTTGTGGAGCTTTAATTGTGTGGAATGCCTTTACGTTTTTTATGTGTGATTGTGTAATTCATCATTCCCATGTGTGATAGTATGCTATTGCAGTAAGTAGCTATACGAACATATAATACCTGCAGGATAGAGCGGATGAAGTGCAACAGTTTGAGCTATTCCGACGATCGTTGGTTGGCTCTCAATTTCAAATTTTTCTTATTTTTTATTTCTTATTCATTTTTCGTCCACACGGAATGTGTTTATAATGACAGATAGGGAACAGCTTGATTGAAAACAATTTAATTCCAGAATATAAGTAACGCTGGTTTCCAATCATTATCATACTTACAGTCCTTTGAGGTAAATCTTGACCACGGAAACCATACTAAACGTCCAATTCTAACGTTCTGACTATAAAACACACCAAGGGTGTGTAAAAACTTGATCCTTGATCAAAAAATAAAAGTCACTTGGGCACAAAGAATATGAAAATGAACTTCATCGGATTATTCTGTATTATTATTGGGCTCGTCGTCAAAGACATAAGCGGTCAAGGTAGGAGACAAAACCGTGGCATGAACCTTCTGACCATGGGCTTTCAGGCAGAGATTTTTATCCATTTCACATTGTCTTCATTCACGGGATATTATTGGTGGGAAATCGACTTGTATGGAGCACCAATGTTCATTTGCAGAGTGTGTCGACACAGATCCTCATGAATGTAAAAAGCACATGACCCCTGTGCAATGCGCGCACGCAAAAATGCGACTGGAGATATGCTGCGATTCGTGCAAAAAATATCCGTGTACGGACAGTGAAGATTGTGGCTTCCTGACAGCCCAACCATTGAAGTGCCTGGATAACCGCGTTGACTGCTGTGACACGTGCTATAAGTTGTTGGGGAGTTAAGCAGGTGTACTGTAGGTGCGGCAGGTTATTTTCTCTCCTCCGTCACCCATAAATTACTTCGATTCATTCTTGCCAACTCTTTATTCACCAAACCATTCAAAGTCGGAACTTAGCCGCGTTCGCATTTGCAGCTTCATCTGGGCCAAATGTGTTCGACATCGTGTGAGTACAGCTTCTGGAAACGAAACGAATTCATGCAGTTTTAGGGAGTCATATTGTGAACCGATTGTATGCGAATTTGGTATTTGATATAGGTTTTCAGTTATTTAGCTGGTTATAATCTACATTTCGATTTGGAGAACTTGAGCTGTCTGTGAACGACCAATATCCCATTTACAATAAATGAATGCGAACGAAAAAAAAACGCTTGATTTGGTTGAACCCATTTATGACACAATGCGCACAATACTGTAATGTAAGGTAGGTAATGTGCGGTATTACCATCAACAAAGCGCCCAAGTTTTTCGCACAAGCGAACAAAACCAGTGCACATGTCCAAGTAACATTCGAACATCAATCGTACCCCAGAGGGACCATCGCCATTGATCACAATCACAATGACCTTGACCGAATGGTTTGTGATGCCCCTTTGGAGCAACGTGTTCACGCACACTGGCAACAGAGCGCATAAAAGTTTGAAAAGAGCGGGGCTTTACTAATCAGGGTGGAATTTTCGAAACGGTGTAAAGGTCAGTTGGGCGTAAAGGTCGGTGTAAAGTTCGGTCGAAAGCTCGGTCGGCGTAGCTCGGTGTAAACGTGAAACATGGCCTGTTATTAACGTGGAATGTTTCAAGTTTACACCGAGGTCTATTACACTGAGTTGTCGACCGAGCTTACCACCGACCTTTCACCCAACTGACCTTTACACCGCTTCGAAAATATCACCCATAGTGTCTTCATGGATAAGGCAAGCAAGATGAAGCCAAATGTTGGAATGGTTTGACATGCACATGCAGATAAAAAACAAACTTGACATCAGTTTTCAAAAAAGACAATATCTGTGCGATGTTTCGCACCTCGTCAAACAAAAAGAACCAACGCATATTCCCGACCACCCGACCGTTTCTCGAGAAAAGTGAATTTTAATATTGACGGCCGTGCAAAAAAAACAGCAACAGCACCGTCAAGCTACAGTTCCGGGTGCAATTCTAGGCTGAAAGTAGAAGTCGCGTGCACGCGCGTGCACGCAACTTCCTTGTGCTAAAACATAGGCAGCGCACGCCAGCGCACGCGCAAAACTTCGCGTGCACGCGAAGTTACTTCGACTTTTGCCTATACTTTGCACTGTTTCGCACGCGCGTGCACGCGACTTCGACTTTCAGTCTAGAATTGCACCCGGTACTGTAGTTCGGTATTCGATATCGCCGCCCAGGCGGTTTCTTATGTATAAACTGATTCAGAACGTACACTACAATGCGCACGGTGCTACGATCTCAGCACAAACGCCCAAGCTTTTCAAACATGAAAGACAACAGCCACAAAAAACATCACAAGTAACCACGTGGCACACCAACCATAAACATGACTTTGTTTTGTCATATAACACACTCTATCCTCTTCATAGAGACATAAAGAGAACCATATACCTACCGGAGAATAGCATAACATAACCCCCCCCCCCCCCGAATAGTCTCCCACTGGGGACGGAATATTTGGGGGTGCTTTCCGAACAAACCGCCAGTATACAGTGTTTGGCCTATCCTCAGGGGATTATTGGGATATTTTTTCATTAGCCAGTTTGTTTTGTTGGCCGCTTTGCAATAAGAATAGGTTCGAACGAATGAAGTTTGCCCGGTTTTTACATAAATTCCGTGCAGAGTGCATTACGGTTTATGTAACGATTGCCACAAAAGCCAAGTTTTTTTTGGAACAAAACAAGTGCACATACCCAAACGACAATAGAATATCAATCATACAGTATACCGGAACGGCTATTACAATTAATCAAACGTCACCATAACCTTGACCGAGTGGTTTGTCATGCCGTCGCTTGCTTGTTGCAGCAAGGTTCATGCCAATATTTTAGGGACTGTTGCTGCTCATTTTGGGTCACCCTATAAAGATTATAATACAAAAGAGCGCACAAAGGATTGAAGCAAGCGGCTATATTGTTATGCTGGTTGCTGCACTCTTCTGCGACTTTGGTTCGTATGTGGTGCTAATAGTGTCTTCATGGTCCATGGATGAGGCAGGATTATAAGCAATGTTGGGATGATTGTACGTATCATGCAGATTGCGAAAATAATCAGGCATGAGTTTGCCAAAGCGGGCAGGCAAATTCTGAGCTGCAAATCTCAATATTGGCAAAGGCAAAGTCCGTTGGGCGCTTAGTTGGGACACAGCACTTTAAATTTTAGGTTTCAAACACAATAGGTTCCCAAAATAAACCCTCTTAAGTATAAGTACACGAAACATCGCTGACAATGACCACACATAGGTGGAGGCTTATTCGCGAAACCTTGCGAATAAACTCTCACTGGGGCTCATTCGGGGGGGGGGTATTTTGCATTCTCCGGGTGCCGCTCATTGTATTAAAAAATAAGGATAGTGTTGCAACAATATTCAGGGCCTACATAGCTCTAGTCGGTATATCATGTTCGTAGATGAAACAAGTGATTTATGATTCCGAAATGCATGCGCTCAACTGTCAAGAACGGCTGTCCATGGGTTGTGTGACGGATTGAGTTCATGACATGACAATGACAAAAAAACTACAATTGATATCCAGATAATTATGATGTGCAGGTTCTGCAGTTTAGGGTTTTCAGACTGCAGTGTTCACTGCAGCGCAACGTTCACGGCCGATGTGAACGCAACATCATACATCGATGGGGCTTGTTTTACGATGAAAACACCGACAAATTTCATCGTCGGCCAAGCGCAAGATTACTGTCGCCAGATCGGACACCAATTGGGAGCCCAAGGTCGACTGCCAATTCTTCCCAGCATCAGCAACTTGACAACAGTCACGCAGGCGTTGGGGGTATGATCTTATTCGAAAACTTCGGGCGCAAAAACTTGCTAACCACTTCGGGAAAACTTATTATAGTTTCGGCGTATACGTTTTTTTGGGATTTTAATCCTGTGATTACAACGATATCAAACTTGGTCATCGGATCGCCTTGGGCACGTGACTTTCTTGAATTAAGGATATTCGGAAATTTAGTGATGCTACTAGTTTTGTCCAGCGTGCTCCCCGTGTTCCCCGACCTAAAGGTGTTCTCCGACCTAAAATGAATCACTTTTAAGCTGGACGAAAGTATGGTGGCTCCGGTAAATTTCTAAATATCCTTCATGCAAGACTGCGTTACCAAGTCTCAATCCGATCACCAAGCTTGATATTGGTCGCACAATGACTTATATGAGATTCCATCCCCTACCTTTTTTCTGCACCGTCAAGGGGCTATCTGGCGATTTTTTTTCAAACTGAACCAGGTTTTGACCAGCAGTTCTTTTCTCTTTCTTCTCTCGCTTTATTTATCCCGGAGTGATCAACGTGCGTGTGTTGTATATCGATTTCACACATAAAGCATGTAATACGTGGCTACAGTAACCCGAACCCCGAACCATTTTGGTTGCGTAGAATTCAGCGTGACAGTTGTGTTTCTCATTCTGCTCACTGATAATTGTCAAAATCTGGTTCAATTTGAAAAAAATGCCAAATATCCGCGTTGTCAATGCAGGAAAATTAGGGGAATGGATTCTAATTATAGTCATTGTGCGACCAATATCACTCTGAATATATGTTGCAGATACCAACAGGCGGATTCCATCTGGGTGCATATCAGCACAATATATCGGGGACATTGGACGAACATTGGTACTGGAACCACGACCCCGTCGTGTCGAACATGACCAACACCAGTATTGGCGGCCAATGGACATGAGCATGTTGAGCGCAAATTCTTTCGCCGAACGTTGTGTGTATCGTTCCGGCAGTCAAATGAATGATGGATACTGTTTCAATACCGTCTACAATGATCTGACCGTCTGCGAAATCCGTAACTCCGATTGGAATCTTTTCATATTTTTCTGCTAATTGTTCATGTTCGTCAACGCAAATCGGCAACTTAAGCAGCCATGGAATCCTGAATGAGCGAGCGAAATTTTATACGCATGGCATTCCCGGGCTGAGTAGACGGTGTGCGTTGACGACATTAATATAAGCCTCAATTGTGCACCATAAAGTTACCCGCATGTCATATATGTATTGGTCGCGCAATGACTTTGTAAGAATCCATCCAAGATTTTCCTGAATGGTAAAGCACGTGTCTCGATGCAGATCCAAAGCGCCCTATTTATATTTTTCCAAAACATTTCTGCCGATATTACGGTTGAGTTGCTTGAACACAGTGAGTACGATAGCTGCGAAAATGTATTGGGAAAAATATAGATAGAACGCTTGTGACCTGCACCGAGACGTGCTTTACCATTCAGGAAAAATCCTGGATGGATTCTTACAAAGTCATCGTGCGACCAATATTAGGTGTGAACTGTTCGAATAGCCCGTGCGTTAATGGCACCTGTTTGGATGCGAGTAATGCGACCAACCGGTTCTTCACCTGTGTTTGCCCGAACGGACTCGGTGGAGATCGATGCGAAAGCGAGTTTTGATTTGAATTGACTCGTTTAATGATCAATGCATGATCAATAGACTGTTGCTTATTTCCCGTAATTCTCGTAATAAGCAAATTAATGATTTCAGAGAAAACGTGCACACCCGCACCACAAATCGGCAACTGCACCCGCAACAGTTAGTGAAGTTTTGTTAAGAGGTGAACCTCATTGTAGATTTTCTTGTTTCAAGCAGACGAGAAGTCAGTAATATACTACGCATGTCTCGTTGTAAGTCAGTCATCTTTATTGAACAGCAATTCAATGAAATAGTGTAATAATGGTTGACATTTCAACTTCAAAGTGAAAGTGTCAAAAATTCCTTTATTCGCGCTGGTGTTCGAGACATCTGTACATTAATTTCAGCCATATCCAAATTCCAATGCTCAGCAGCGCAACGCAACAGGGAGGGCAGGAATGCAATACTGGCCAGTTACCCAAATGTGGACAAAATCCGATGTTTGGCACTGTGCCATGCTGAATGTCGATGTCTGGCTCTGACCTTCAAACGTTCGTAATTTGCGATTACAGTCGGCAGCTTTTTAGCTCCGGAATTAAACAAAAAATCAGTTTAAAATCATCATATTTGTAGGTGACACAATGGTCTGCTTGCTGCACTGGGTCCGGCCGTCAGCCGATTGCTTTGAAACATCGTCGAATGCAAACGCAATCATTTATGGGGAACATTGACAATCCTAGTTCAGCTATGCAATTTATATTTATGCATTCGTTTTCGTTCGTTGTTGACCTGGATGTGATCTGATCGGTTTCCATCCAAAGGCAAACATTGCTGGCTTGACATCCAAGCTGCATGTGCATTGATAAACATTAATAGTGAAAACATATGCTCGGAGAGAAAAGCTCAATTCAAAGCCCAAAAAATGCAGCATTATTAACCTGACACACTTCAAATGTGCAAACATTGGCGCGCGCGCTTCGCGCGTCTGATACATCCATTTTATGACCACAGTTGACTGTCTCCCGGATAAAAACTCCAAAATTTGACGGAATCTCCGTTCTAATGCTTCATTCTCAAAAGACAGCTTTCGACCAAGCGTTATAAAATGTGTTTTCAACGCACAAACGGGCACTGGATAAAAATGGGTTTTGGCTTAGTACAGTACTCCTCAAAATTCAGACCCAGATTCGCCCTTGTTTTCAATGTCTCGAGATTCGTGGTAAAATGTTCTTTGCCGACAGCTGCTTCGGCTTATTCGCCGAAGGTAGAATGCTTATAATGTGTGATATTACGTTGCATGTTCAGTTGCAGTGCAGTTCGGACTTGTGTATTTTGTGAATGTAAAATGTGTATATAGCCATCTTTCGTTTCGTCGCGACAAGCATTTATGAGAAAGTCCGTATGCGGCGCTTATTTGGATAAACTTCAGCGCCCAGTGGGGTAAAATAAGTGGGAGGGCTTATAATTTGGCACCAACGAATTTGGTACTTGCGCATGAATGCGTGGTAAACTGAACACTGAATGCTGAATAGTGCCACCAACGCAAGCAATGACTCAAATATACATACAGTATAGGTATGTACATGACACTTCATGCAACTGACGTGTGCGACAGAGGGGAATAGCATCCTTGAAAACATTGAGAGACGAAACCATTGAGCATCCTCAAAAACGATGACTGCTGTTTTTCACGGCGTTGAAACATTTTCTGTACAAGAAAGAAAAATGCCCCAAGGGGCATAAAAGAAATATGGTTCCCTGGCTGACTGGCATAAAAGAACGATACTAGCTTGCACCACTTTGCTGATGTTTCATTAGGCACTGGAATAAACGTAAGTGTGTTCTGAGCTGTTTGATACCGAAACAGTAGACATTGAACCATATTCCCGGCGCGTGCTGTCTTGCCACCAGAGACACAGGGCACGGAGATATTGAAAGATTGCAATATTCTCTTTATTTCTCTCCTTGTTGAACCATCGTGCGCAGCCGAAGACTGCACAGTTACCGTCGTGAGGTTGAAAAGAAGAAACAGTTGCCTAAATATGTGGGTTTGCACGAAAGTTTCGATATCGGCTGGGTGTTGGTTCAAAAGAGTTCGCGCCGGGAATATGGTTCAATGTCTACTGTTTCGGTATCAAACAGCTCAGAACACACTTACGTTTATTCCAGTGCCTAATGAAACATCAGCAAAGTGGTGCAAGCTAGTATCGTTCTTTTATGCCAGTCAGCCAGGGAACCATATTTCTTTTATGCCCCTTGGGGCATTTTTCTTTCTTGTGTCGTTCTTTTATATCGCGCAAGCGCCAAACAGAGAACCCGTGATAAATCAGCTACAGAAAGTTTTCAGTTCCGGCAAGCAATGGTTCTAACTAAGAAAATGTCGACCATCAGTCTTTTCTCAAGTAATCAACGCACATGAGCGCAATGAGGTGTGGGGGTTAGTTTAAGGATGCTGTACTTTTTGGCAGGATATATGAGTCGGTGGTTATCGTGACATAAGGCCAATTTTGTGTTTCGATTTCACTATGGGGTTCTAACAATGGAGACACGCTTGTGTCTGCGTCTTCACCCACCACTGAAACAAAACCAACGCAGTGCCCCACGCGCATGTCCATGCTTTTGAGGAACATGGTAACTTGTCAAGTTATTTATTTTTTTTAATTTACCGCCAGGTATGTATTTGACACCCTAGGTACCATCATTTATAGCGCACTGATTGCGCATCGTCTCAGAGAATGGCACTTGTTGGTTTAGTACCAAGCAAAGCTGTGCAATGAACTTCCATGCAACCTGTCCCTTCAGCTTCAGCAACGAAATAAGTGTCAAACATCAGTCTCCAGATTGCTTTGGTGTTGGCCGCTGCATCTGATCTTGGATTCAATGTTACGTAAAAACTACTATTTAACTTTCCCACGAAAGTCAAATTATACATGCGGAAAAAGCTTCGAATGTTAGAGAGCAACAGCAATTTTAATTAACAAGTTGATATCTTGTGGGTATTTTATCATGAATGACATCACAGCGCATAAACTGCGAACCGCACCTGTGCTTAATAATTAATCTCAAATAAAAACACGAAAAAAACTGAAAAATGTTACCCAGAATTCATTAAAAGTTAGTAAGATAAAACAAAGTTAGCTGCGCGCGTGAATGTTTGAACCCGCGGCCTTTCATCTTCAGTGCTGCGCGTTATACCGCTCGGACATCGCTTCGCCAATCTCCTTCACAAGCTTTACTACATATGTAACTACGCGTGCATTGCTGCATTGCCTGTTGTGCTGGCTGCCTGTGTGTGTGTGTGCTGGCTGCCTGCCTGTGTGTGTGTGCTGGCTGGCTGGCTGTGTGTTGTGGGTAATACATTGTGCGCTTTATCAATCAGGCAACTGCGTAGCGTGCACTAATGCATTGTTGTGTGTGTCTGAGCGTCCATTATGGCTCTTTTTGAGCTGAAAAACATTTAACCAATTGGAATTAATATATGTTTGACGTAACAACGATTAAAAACACATATAACCGCTGATTTTGGCTTTAGAACCATACTTTCTGTACAAAAAGTCATGGTCTGGAACCGTTCATACTAAAAGTTACGAACTCGGCGATAGCACCACCGTGTTTCTCGAGTGCGAAAACCACATAAACAACTTTAATAGTTCTGGTAACCCAACTTTTCGGCGAAATTTTACTTCGGGAAGCACACTTTACATACAAAAAGTCGTGGTCATGGTCTGGAACCGGTCTCAGTCGTGGAGTTACGAAGTCAGCGATAGCACCATCGTGTTTCTCGTGTGCGAAAACCCTATATGCGATATTAACATTTCTGGTGTTCAGTAACGTCTGGGCCCTGACTAGTTTTTTGTGGAAAAAAAAAAGGGAAAGAACGTTTTTACAAAAATTTCAACTGTATCTTGCCCGCGATCGCGCGAGTGGGCACGCAGCGGAATGAAATTTTGTGTGGACCTAGAAGTCCACGCCGTACAAGTTGTGTGCAAGTTTGGGCTTCTCAAGTTAAGTCTTGTGAAAATGGCGTGAGTTTAAATTTTTCAACTCACGCAATATAAGGAATCAACCATATGTCGCTTAGCATTACCATGCTAGCTCCGATAGCATTACCATGCTAGCTCCGATACCGCCTCTGGACTGTTATAAAACGGAAAGACTATATAAGGTTATGCGATCCATTTTATCAATGATTATATTGATGTTGCGCATATGCCTTGTGGTTATAACCATGAAAAGTAAAACGAAACGAAACGAAACGAAACAGATGCTTTAACCACTTCATCAAGTCTTTCACTGTAAAAGTGAAGTGCAGGAGACACGGTCGAATCCAGGCAGGAGCCACAAAGCCACGCTCCTCTGAAGGGTGGCCACCGTTTCGAATAAAAGAAGGAAAAAGCACCCCTTAAATCACAGGATTTTCACCCTACACATCCAAGGTCCAAAAAGCGGGCACTGCGCGTGTTTGTTCACTCATGTTGTTGTGCGTCTTTGAGAGACGAGACGAGAGACGAGACGACCAATAATACAGGGAATATCTTGCCAAATCGGATATATATATGTATTCCGTGTATTGTGAATTGGTGCGGTTCGTTTCTCAAAGACACACCACAACATGATTGCATTGTTGCATTACATTGCACTGCCATCCCAGCAACATCAAAGTTACATAACACTCATTTTCAAGAACATTTGCCATTAAAAGTGCCACAATACGTCGTTAAATTTTGTGCTGTACTTGGTGAAAACACGAACAAATTCCACTGGATAAAAATGACTATTTAGATTTGGCCCCTCCCTTGGCCAAACAGTGGGTCTGTGGTCGGTCATGTGTCTTGCCTCATCAATTTATTTCCATTTGCCCTCAGGCTGAAGCTGATTTGTTTTTGCGACGCAACTTTGATTGTAACAACAGAGCAAAGTGACATGTTTGTTCCAGATGGTTAAATGTCAGAGAAAGATGGAACTGTTTACTAACACAGACGAGACTTCCCTATATGGGATACTGCTAAAGCTCGTGGTTCAGGCGTGGGCATAAAGCTTAGACTTGAGTCTCAGCAGGGTTCAGCGCCGCTGGTCTGGGGTAAAGCTTGGGCCTTGCTAACACCTATAGGCTTGCTTTAGGCTTTACCGCAAGTAGAAAATGATACCCAAACCAAAGGTTTAACTACTTTTTTGTTGAGGTATGTAACATGTACGTAAAGTACACGGCGGTGAAAAACCTACGTTATGTATCTAGCAACCGATTCCTGATTACTCAGCCTGCGCACTCTGGTGTGTATCTGTTTACGTCTTCAGACCTGAATGCACGGGGCATTCTCTTTTTGTCCATGTCACGGGTTACGATTAGTCTTTCGGCGCAGGCAACAGGTCATTTGCGACACACCACCCAGATGCACTTTGTTTTCATGCTTGGGGCAGAAAGATGACTGATTCTTGTTGCTGCGCTTAGAATGTATATAATATGTACCTATACGATGAGCATTTACGCTTCAGTTTAGCATTCAGAAATGCTAATTTCTAATCTAGGCTTCATCATTATATGCGTTGTTTTTACAGTCGTACAACGAGATCTCATCTTGTTGCGTGACGCGTCTGGCGAACTTTGCTCTTGACGGTCGGTCCCATCTGCTAATGTTCACGTGACTTTTATTATTAAGGCTCACAAATTTCGACTGGCATAACTAAAGATCTTTGCTACAGCTGAGTCGGAACAACCTTTATCGCCGGCCGAACATAGCTGCCTCAGTAAATCTCGGCAGATCCTTAAATTGAGCAGTCGTCGAAGAAGGCAATACTGAGCCGAACCGATTACCAATTTTGAAGATCGCCCTCGCATTCCCCCTCCACGGCGTCAAAACACAGGAAAGCTATTCTTGTACAAGGACATTATATACAGTCCCGCCTCGATGCGTGGTTTCGCTTCATCCTTCCTGCCGCCTTTTGTGACCATCTACATACTGTAGATAAAAATGACTTTTTCTTCCGTGACTATCATGCTTATTCTTCGTCTGAAACGAAACATCCTTTTCAATCTCAAACATTGTTCTGTTTTAGTCACCGATGCTTTTTATGGCAAATGTTCTTGAAATGAGTGTTATGTAACTTTGATGTTGCTGGGATGGCAGTGCAATGTAATGCAACAATGCAATCATGTTGTGGTGTGTCTTTTAAACCGAACCGCACCAATTCACAATACACGGAATACATATATATATCCGATTTGGCAAGATATTCCCTGTATTATTGGTCGTCTCGTCTCTCGTCTCGTCTCTCAAAGACGCACAACAACGTGAGTGAACAAACACGCGCAGTGCCCGCTTTTTGGACCTTGGATGTGTAGGGTGAAAATCCTGTGATTTAAGGGGTGCTTTTTCCTTCTTTTATTCGAAACGGTGGCCACCCTTAGGAGGGAGCGTGGCTTTGTGGCTACTGCCTGGATTCGACCGTGTCTCCTGTCACTTTCACTTTTACCAGTGAAAGACTTGATGAAATGGTTAAATATATGTACCGTTTCGTTTCGTTTCGTTTTACTTTTCATGGTTATAACCACAAGGCATATGCGCAACATCAAATAATCATTGATAAAATGGATCGCATAACCTTATATAGTCTTTCCGTTTTATAACAGTCCAGAGGCGGTATCGGAGCTAGCATGGTAACATCGGAGCTAGCATGGTAATGCTAAGCGACATATGGTTCATTCCTTTATATTGCGTGAGTTGAAAAATTTAAACTCACGCCATTTTCACAAGACTTAACTTGAGAAGCCCAAACTTGCACACAACTTGTACGGCGTGGACTTCTAGGTCCACACAAAATTTCATTCAGCTGCGTGCCCACTCGCGCGATCGCGGGCAAGATACAGTTGAAATTTTTGTAAAAACGTTCTTTCCCTTTTTTTTTTTCCACAAAAAACTAGTCAGGGCCCAGACGTTACTGAACACCAGAAATGTTAATATCGCATATAGGGTTTTCGCACACGAGAAACACGATGGTGCTATCGCTGACTTCGTAACTCCACGACTGAGACCGGTTCCAGACCATGACCACGACTTTTTGTATGTAAAGTGTGCTTCCCGAAGTAAAATTTCGCCGAAAAGTTGGGTTACCAGAACTATTAAAGTTGTTTATGTGGTTTTCGCACTCGAGAAACACGGTGGTGCTATCGCCGAGTTCGTAACTTTTAGTATGAACGGTTCCAGACCATGACTTTTTGTACAGAAAGTATGGTTCTAAAGCCAAAATCAGCGGTTATATGTGTTTTTAATCGTTGTTACGTCAAACATATATTAATTCCAATTGGTTAAATGTTTTTCAGCTCAAAAAGAGTCATAATGGACGCTCAGACACACACAACAATGCATTAGTGCACGCTACGCAGTTGCCTGATTGATAAAGCGCACAATGTATTACCCACAACACACAGCCAGCCAGCCAGCACACACACACAGGCAGGCAGCCAGCACACACACACACAGAGAGGCGGCCGGCGCGACAGGCAATGCAGCAATGCACGCGTAGTTTCATATGTAGTAAAGCTTGTAGGAAGGAGATTGGGGGAGCGATGTGCTTGTATTAGCTACAGCGGTCACGTGACTGCCAGTCACTCAACACACAAGCATAACGTAGTGATTTGCGAATTGCTACGAAACTCAGAAGGCTGCGCGAGCTTTTTTTTATATTCTGGGCGTTTTAATTAGAATCAATCATCAAACGGGATCACTGAGATAATCACAGTATCACCGAACGACCAACAAATCTGGGCTAGGCAAAAGAAAACAAATTAATATCACTGAATTTCACTAAGCGCCAGATCGAGTCGACCCCGGTAGATCTTGGTCCATTGGGCGATCTATTATATTCGATCTTGAGCTCCCATCACTCCACTCCAAGTTGCCTCGAAGCTTCAAAGTTCTGGGCGACCAAGGTTGCTCGAGAGGCCAACACGGTTGTGTTCAGCTGGACTGCTTACATCTTGCCATGGTGCTGTTGTTTCTTTTGGTCCGGTGGATGAAAAAAGGCAAACATCCAGTTATTCAAGGATTGTTTGCGATGAATTTAGGCTCTTCTTGATTGGAATTTGGTAAATTAGTGATGTGGTGGGTAGGATCAGCAGACGAGTTTGGTATGGGTTACTGTAGTTAGTTGGGATCGGAAGGGATGTGATGAAACTTTCGATTGAAGATTGATCGAAAAGGTAAAATTCTTCGTCGGTAAAAAACCAGCAAACAGGTCATCGATCGCTGCGCGAGCTGCGTGCTCTTTACGGATCAGGCAACACGTTTGAAAAGCTTCTCCCAAAAGTATTGTCAGAGTCCACAAATGTTGATTGGACAGAATTCCAATCGTCTGGTCAATTGCATTTGCGTAATTTTTGCAAGCTCGTGTGCAATATTTGAGCAGAAACACGCAATTGAATCCGATTTCGCTTTCGGCCCAAGGCCAGAACGGCCATTAATGGGCATGATAACAAAAATGGCGGATGACACACAAAGGGGACTGTTGCGGGGATGAAACAAAGGTTGTCAACTGTTTAGGAGTGTTGCTTGTTCTCTTGGGCAGTGTACACCGATCGATCAGATGCACACCTTTGGTGATACCGAAACGAACTTGGTCAATGGCCGAGTTTTAGGATGTCACTGTCAGCTCTGATTTTATGATAGATTTCTTGGCGTTAAATTTAGTGTGAACAATTCTCCCGATCTCATTTTCCATACTTTATTTTCGGTTGAAGAAAAGCAAATACTTGAATCCTTATCTCTCTGAACGATAATTTTGACTCACATTCATGGGCGGATAGAAACTCGGTCAATCATGCACACATCAGAGGAAGAGGCGCACATTACTCACGTGCTCGAACATTTCCATTTTTTGCACTTGTGGTACTATACCGAACTTGGGGTAATAAATGGAAGCATCGGGCACTACCTGTGCATACAATAAATAAAAGAATGAATTTTTGCAAAGGAAATCATAATCTGGGGGACGAAACCCGAAATTTTACCGATAACTATTGTTAGTATATTGGTGAACAAAAATAACAACTAGATAAAAGAGAGGAAAACACAGCATCTAATGACTTGCAGAGCGAAAAAAGGATAAAACACCAGTGTTACTAAACCATGGTTGAAACGGAATTATGTTAACAGTGATAGGCTGAAGTTGGTTTTTGTTACGCCTTCACACTTAAACCACACAATGGAATACTTCTTTAAACAGGATAATACTTACGAATACATGGTATTCAACACTTACAAACTCTCAGTAAACCACAGCACAATTATTCTCACACAGTTTTTAAACTACAGCACATTATTGCATCAAAATATCACATCTTCTTTCGTATACACAATTCTTTCGTACTGATACACGCAAGCATTCAATGACATTCAATGTTCACACACAATTCACACAAAAACGCAATAAAAGAGAAAATGGCATAAATGGAGATTGCAAAAAAGAGAACGATTAAACGAGTCGCACCAGAGAGAAACACAACTGAAAGATCAAAACAGACCGAAAGATAAAATGGGCATGAAATGCAATATGATAAACGAGTTCTGTAAGTTTTAGTTGCTCTTTTAGCTGTTAGCATACACTATAATACAGATATGTATATTACACCTTTGGTTATCATGCATGGAAGGTTACGTTAAAATTACTCTGTCAAATAAATACCATACTTCAAGAAACAGCAAAACAATGGAATGGCAAAAGCATCTCAAATAATTTTCCATAAAATCACTCCAGTTCGATTCGGTGCCTAGCATCATCATAGATACAAAGATGGGCTCGTTAAATACATGGATGGATGAAAGATTCGGCGTAGTCTTTGATTTGTACAGACACGGCGATAACATTCTCATGTGTGTATTGTCGCGCCGTATGTCGTAGAAAGTAATACTAATGCTAATTTCCACACAAACACGTGACAATTACGCGCGACAACCACCAATATCAATCATATTCACAATAACGGCGGTGACTAATCAAACGGGCAACGTTTGTCATCAAGAGAACGAGCTCGGGAACAACTCAACGGTGGGCGAGCGACGGGCGCGAATGCCGACCTTGCGAGGCGGGAATGGCGACTCCAACAGCTCACTGCCAACACCCACCAACGCAAGTTTGGACTGGTGAGCGCCTGCATAGAATGCGACTTTACGTTTGTTCGGTAGGCTTTTGGTATTTCATGGGATTTCGGTTTCGTCATCCAATCCAAACTCATATTAATGTTAATCGATTGTGAAAAACATCGAGCTTGATAATAAAAGCGGGACATTTTAAGACACATCCACATACAACACTACGAAATTTTCATTTTTATTGACTGTTGGTTGGACTTCATTGCTGCGGCTGTCTAACCTAACCGAACACAACACCATCTTAGCTTCACAATAAAAATAAAACATTTGATGACGAACACAACATACCGAGCGATTTGCACTTTTGTCTGCACGATTTGATCTTGTGCTTATTCTCCTTGTCCAACATTGGCATATATGATTGGGGGTCGCAATAATTCTGTGACAAATGTAAAAAGTTATCAAAAAATAACAAAACAGCGAAAAAATTGAATGAAACCCACCGGGAATAGTGGATAGAATTTCTTGTATCCGCCCTCGAGCACGTACATTTCCGGGTAATAGAGGCGGGGATAGTCGCGACGTTTGTGGCCGAGATCGCGGTCCACTTTGCGCACAAAACGGAACCTGAAACAAAAAAACGATATTGGTTGTTCAAAACGATGGTTCACATTAAATGTGGTGACAGGCACGAATATGCCATTGTCAGTTGATTTTTGTGAATTGACTACATTGAGCTACTTGTGTTGCGCCACTCGTTTCGACCAGCGTGAAAGTTGTTTCCAGCCGCGAAGAAAACAGCTTTGTTACGCTGGTCGAAATTAGTGGCACCATGACGTCAGCACCTTCAACTGAAGCAAGTCACACTACGTGAGCAAGGCAATTTGATCCGATCACCAAGTGTGAGAATGCTGTGTCATAAAATAATAGAATGTAATCAACTTACATGCCGGGTCCGCGTTGCTCCGAGAATTCGCAATAGAACACGATGATCACGCCCTGATCGCCCTCACTCTGTTTACATTCACTCAGCTGATCAAAGTATTCGCTTCGCATTCGCTGATGTTCGAAAACGTTGATTGCACCCTGAATGTGGCCACCTGCAAGAAATGGTTTCAAGTTCAAAGTGTCCCGGAAATTTAGAAGAATCGATTAGCCAATCGAACGGTCAATGAATCAAACAATAACCAACCATCATATTCGTACGGATAGCGACAATCGATCAATCGCACACGATCACGACTCACCGACGGATGGTCGCCGCGCAACACTTGCACCAACTGAAATCACAATATTTATTTGTTATAGCCAACAAATATTTTCCGACAGATCGACTAAAACACGAACGGCAGCTCGATGAAGGGCTCTTACCGTTTCAGCGGTGATGCACTTCACGTCTGGCACTTTTGAGCACTCAAACAATGGCAATGCGTGTGGCTGAAAGTAAAAGAATTGTAGTTTGATTCCAGCACAATGTGATGAAAACAGCCAACTTTAATGCCAGTCCCCGTATTATCTGCCACCTACCCTTGTGTAATCCCCAATCACGTCCCGTTCGCCCTTGTCAAAGTGTGCCTCAGCACGATTCACATCCGCTTCCGAATAACATCGATGGAATTCGGGCGCAGCTGAACCTGAGATTGTGAACATCAGTATACCAAGAGAACAAACGGGAAAAGTGGAAATGTTCAAGGCCAAATAACCAACCGGTGTGCCCTTTAGTGGCATTATTCTCGCTGCGTTGTCTGTTGATCTCGTCCATTCCAGTACCCAGCACATCCACGTTCTCGCACTCGCCCACCGTGTGCTTGCGACGTTTCGCTGTCACCATCGACGATGGCTTGCTGAATGTTCCGTCGTGACTGTGCGAATCCTGATATGTAAAGGGCGTTTTCTGATGAAATGGTTAGTTTCTCCAAGTCAGTATATCAAAAAACGTAGCAAAAACCCACACCCAGAAACGAACCATAATCTGTGGCGGTGACGCCAGGGGTCTGCGTTTTCGAGGCACCGACAACAGATCGATGTTCGATGACGTACGCCATAACGGCGGTGCACTGGTCTTGCGCTGCGCAAAGTTGTTGGACTGCGGTGACACGTTCAACAACGCTGAAAATGCACAACTTCTGGATGAAAAATATCACGGAGTTAACGAATTGCGGCAAACATCTGATAAAATTGCTATAAATTAAAACGCCCAACTGACACGTGCGATCAGCGAGCGGTCTGCGTTTGGGTGTGATTCTGTCCAATGTGGACGCACGCTGTGGCCTGGGCGGTGGTAGACCAAGTGCATGCCCCGGTCTGAGCCCAGACAGCGGTTGGTCACGATCGGGCAACGGTGCACCGACCAATTGTTGTAATGATTCGATGCTGATTGGCGGTGGTGGATCGGACTGAAGCAACATGATGATGATGATGATGTGTCAAAGTGGGATAATTCGATGGGAAATTGTCGGCGTTTTCGGTGTGAAATGGATTATGTACGTCTACCTACCTACCCTGAATTTTTCCCACGTTGGGACTGACTCGATATTAATCCCCACACTGCACTATGCACCGCATTCACCAGACCTCCATACCCATTCACACCTGTTCGCGTCGTTCAAAATCCATGCTGATGCCCCCGTCGTCGGTGTCGGTATCGGTGCCGGACGATTCGTCAAAGTTCAACGATCGCGTATTGAATTTCGGCGATCGCAACATGGAACGCGTCCGACCGAATGAGCGGTTATTCGCTTTGTTGTGATTATTCGATCGCGCCGGCGTGTGATGTTGGTGGGCGAAAGTGGTTGGTGCCTGTACGTGTGAATTGAATCGGGTTATTTGTTGCCAGAATGACGTGCAGTTGTTGGGTGTCAATGGCAAAGAAATATATTTTGGAAAACGTGGCACCCAACCACTGCTTCGGCAGGCAGTAACACAAATGCGTCCAACGCATTTAGACAGATTCCGTAATACGTTTTTGAAAAACTGGCAAATTATCGTGTTGTTTGTTTGTCCCAGTGAATAAATTAAACTGAACATTCCCAACGCACATTCTGCGATAACGACGATTCATCCACGATGCCACTGTCTTTCGATGTCTGGTCCTCTTCGAATACCGATGACGGCGATGGACTGACGGGTAGACCGGACACTGAAAAGATGAATCACAGAATTTGATTTGATTTGATTGTCTTTGCGGACATGTTTCGAATGCGGTTTGTTGTTGCTTTTCTCCAATAGTTCTGTATCCCCTTCCGCTAAAAGCCCAATACAATTGCTGGTCCATAACCTAGTCCTAGCGATACAATACAAGCACCGTGCCCGGAAGCTCGCGCCAATTGTTGGTTTAGTGCCCATCACACGCACATGGGTGCATTGGTGCATATCACCAAGAAATTGATCTCGATCCCAATCAACACACCAAGCTCGACCCAGACCAACCACAAATAAATTTAGCCACACATTTTATTGATTCTTGTGGTTACTACAGCCCCACCCATCTCTCGGGTCGCTAAAACGCCACGCAGCATGACTTCACATTGTTTTATCGTTGACTGACTTGAGTATTTCAGCACGGACGTCGGAGCCAAGAATTTTACACCCAAATGCACAACAATGCGCCAACGAAACAGTTGGGAGCCAAACCGTTACACGAATAGTGTAAGGGCCGTTTTGTTCCTTCGAGGCACCACAGTTACGTAAACGTGTACCATCCAAGTATCACTGTTCGGGGTCACAATTCAGCACTTACATGCTTCACTGATGCAATTGCACCGAACGACTTTTGGATGAATGAGCATAAAACATCCCTGTGTCTTTTCAGTGTGCCCAAATCACTCTTTTTGGTGTGAGAAAAAGGAATGAAGCTCACTCGGAGCATTGTGTCTCGTTGTAACCCTAAAGTCAACCTTTCTGGTTTTTATGTTTCGAATGGCACAACAATAAAATTAATAGAATGCCAAGAGCTTCGCTTTCCCGCTGAGCCACTCAAAACACCATTACAGCTCACAGTAAACACCTGGGAGCTATGTTGTAAAAAGCACTAATTAATTTCATTTGAGCCACAATAATAATCGTAGCACGGTGCGGATCTATTTTCTTTCTCGTTGAATTATGGTCGTGGTGCAATAATTACGTGCAGATGTTGCGTTATTGGTCTGCTGACTAAGCGATCACATCTACGTCATGTACTGAAGAAAACGCTTTTTCCGTAAAATGGCGCCCAATTTTCAAGCACAACAAAAAAGAACAAGTTTGTCCCAAAAGTGACCAAATGCAATGAATTATTGCGTGTCACCGCAAGTCATATCACACACCTGGCGTTTGCACACAAGATCTAAATGAGTGCAGCAGATGCCAAAAGTAAACACTGAAAAAGAAACCGAAAGAGAATTCTGTCTCTCTTTTAACACGAGTCGGTACGTGCCCCTTGACCTCAAATGCACGCAAGCAAGAATTCAAAAAGCCACGCATAACAAGAGAAACGTGTGATGTCAGACCACCAGTACATAGATATCCCATCTGGACTGTGGGCCTCGAGATACGAACGGGTGTTATTTTTCGAGCATTTACTGTACCGCTATTTTACCGAGGTTCTTGAATCTTGGGCACACAAACCACTAAATGGCCAAATACCAGTCACACCAGAGAACTATACCCACTTTGACTGAAAAACAGAGATGCAAAATCGCGCACGCAACACTGCACAAGCGGAAAGATCGGGCCAAACTAAACCACCTGTACCTGCATTCTGGTGGTGGGTGCGACAACAAAGAGCATTGTCTTAGCGCACTTACACGTGCCGCACCGAGATAGGGACACCTCAGGTACATTAAGAACCTGCCAACGAAATCCACAGGAGGCATACAAAGACTTTCTCAAGCGAACAAGCACTAATCCGCACACTTTAAAACGCATCTAGTGTGCACTGAGTCCGCTGATGCAACTTCACAACATAACACGAATTTTCCAGGCTAACCCCATGCTGCGCTTGTGCCTGAACTAATGGAATCCCGCGCGCGTGCGCTGCTGGCATAATTATGGTTGGGTAACTAGACCACTCGATAGGCGGCCGGGCGGTGCGCGCTTTCTCACGGCAAAAAATAAAGAAAAAAGAGAAAATCCAACTAAACATAATTCAGACCACGACGGGTGGCCTGCTGTTTGGGCGTTACTATGCTTGAGCCCACCCAGCCTACACCACACCAATCATTCAAAAAAAAGCACAGATTACACCAACAGAACCGCAAAGCAGCACAAAGATCAGTCAAACTGACCACAATCACTAACCGCAATCCGATGTCTTACTCGATCGATTCAACAACGATTCACACGATGCCGTCAAGGTATTGCATCGACCCAGCAACATGGGTGGGAATTGAACCTGTGCCTGGGTTGTTGTGCCGTTGCTGCTGCATGGCGCACTCGTATGCGGGTGGTGGGAGGTGCTGGAATGCGCAATTGACGATTTTGTTGCGTGATGATATTGATAAAGATGAAAGATACAGACTTCTGCCCCGTAACGTGACATAATCGGGGTTGGGGACCTGCCACTTTCGGTCACCATAAGGAATATTCACTATACCGCTTGTGCTTATGTATGTACGTCGAGTGATAATTGAGAGACTAATTGGAGATCAAAACATACTATAGTTCAGAAAATATTCACTATATAGGGGGTTGTCGCACTATAGAGGCCAAGGGGGTCACCTGACCGCTTATCAGCACTATCTGAAGATTCAAGAACAAGAAATGACCAAAAATTGAAAACAAGAAAAATCGCAATTACCGCACCTGTCCATGAACTCATGTGCATCACGTGCATTTTCGTCATCCGGGTCGGGAGGCAGCGAACGACATTTGCTGCTGACATCCTCGGTTGAGCTATCGATTGTCAGATATCTGCAAATAATCGATTGAATGTAACAATGAATATAACATTAGATATATCCAGTTTCTTTGAGAAAGTATTTCTTTGACACTTTTCCCACATACGTTCTGACCGCGGCACACAAGAAGCAACACGAGCTGTGCTCGGACGTGGACGTGGACTCCATTTGACTCAAGCGGGAATCCAACGACTGTCTTCGAATCACCAACGCACTTGGCGAACTCATATTTTTTATTTATTTTGATTTTCGTTTTATTTTATCGTTTTTATAATTTATATTTTATATCATTTATTTTGATAATTTCACGCTGGTTTTTACCCACAAAGGGCGTTTGGGTGACAAACTCCCCACAACGCGCTTCTTGTGGTTTGAATTGCGATTGAAAGACGCTAAAACGAGGAAAAGTACAAACGATGATAAAATGAATTCGTCAAAACAATCCAATCACAAATGAGCAACAGACGCGAAAACAACATCAAAAAGACCAACAACAAGCAACAAACAGCTAATAAACAAACACGTACGTGTGTTCAGCAAACACTTTTTACGACAACTAGCGTGGGGCAAGAGAGGCTAGGCTAACCCAAATAAGCCCAAATATACGACTGCGTAACCACAAAAAGGTCATACCGTGTCTAGACGTTCTAACCCGCATAGGGAGCCCTCCCTACTCATGGGGTGGGACGGCGGACCTGCAGAAGCAAGAACGCTTGTAGACGCTTACCCACATATCGCTGGTCAGAAATAGATTCACACAGCTATGCGACCATGCAGCACTGCAAATAAATATATGGAGCAGAACAGGCGTCCTGAGCTTGTATGGCCAGCTAGAGAGAGCGCGGAATTTGAAAAATAATAACACCCTCCTGGAGCTCCATATGAATGTGTGGTCGGGTGGCTTAGGCCTGGTAATGTATTGATCGGTATATGTAGATATGCCGATTACATCCACCAGCTAGGCAATGGAATGTGGTGCTTTTTGAATTATTTAGGGTTCCAATTGTGGCGTGTATGCACACCAGAACCCTTTTGCTGGATAGAACAACATTTGGCATTAGCGAACAGGCGCGCATTTCGCGTCAATATCCAATTTTGAATCGATTTGGCCATTATTTTACATAACTGATCCGTCGAAGCAATAGACATGTTATGGCATGGGGATGCGAATTTCAGGTGATCGACTAAAGAATGAGTGAGTAAAATATTAGAGATCCAAAAAATCTCGGAACACGCGCACAGAGCGAGCGCGCAACAAGCAACAAACGCACACAACGCCAACCAGAGTGTAGTGCTACCGCTACCGTTACAGTAGTCAACCTGGGGAGAAGAACATCCACAAATAACCGAACAGTTGCTGTGCACCTAATCATACAGAGGGATAACAGGACACAACAAAGTGAGTACCTGAAGTGTGAGTTTTCAGTGATCCAAGCTACAGTACCCAACATTTGAATAGACTTCAGTCTTGGAGGGCACAGGCGCGCACGCGAGCGAGCCTCTGTGATTACCCAATAGGGTCGAATTTGAAATCTCGGTCACCCACTGCACCACACGAGACCGTAACCCTGGCGGGCTGTAAATGTGCTGCTACTGCAGTGCACAGAGCTCAGGCCCGCACGCTCTAACACATGCAAAAGGTGGTGTTCGGATTTGGATGCCATTCTATCCTACAGTACACAAACCCGGCTTAGAAGCTAGAAATTTAGTTTGCGAAGCATAACAGATGACATACAGTAGTTCGAAATTTGAAACTGCTTCAAGAAATAGAAAACTAAGCTGGGCCCAGCGCAAAGGTGCGTTTGCAAGTATGTCCGAACTTCCAAATCCCACATCTGTGAGCTACCGGTTCACCACGCATAGGATGACCCAGGCTCACAGGGTCACGTGAGGATGCCCCCATTCACAAACAGGACTTTCAATGCGAAAAGTCGCACCGCAGAAAAAATTAGGACAAAATGAATGTTCATGCACAGATAGGCAACTCAAAGAAAAGTGTAAGTGTGTGATTCGAAGTAAAGAAAGGTCAAGCCAGATAGTTCAGCAGAACTAGATAGCCAGGAACAGAATATGCGTGCCCTTATTTTCAGTCACGCCAGGAAAACAACCGGTTATTCGTGTCCTAACCTGATATCCGTTTCATATCAGTCGATCTGCACCAATACTAGCGCCAGAACGTCACAAACACACAAATGGTACAAATCACCACTCGTGCGGAAACAACAGTTGTGACCGGACGGACGTGCAATAAAAGAAAAGAGAGAGGGAGAGAAAGTAAGAATGTCTGATTGCTCGTTCGGATACCCTAGCCCTGAGGTGAAGACATGGTGACGGGACAAGAATGCGACTGGGACACGGATTGACAGACGCTTTGTGAATATTCAAACAAGTGGCATGCATTGAAAAGAAACACTTTTGGTTCTCAGATCCCACACAGCGAACTTAGCCACACCACACGATGAACGTGAAAGTTACAATAAATTCAAACAAATTCGCGTCGCACATTCAACCAAAGCAGCAAATGCGAGCTGATTCAAAAACAGGAGCAGCAGCTGAATAGCAATGTATCGGTTGCATAACCACCCAGCCAGTGAGGTTGAGGTCAAACCAGGGTGAACAGACGCTGGTGTTTCGTTGCGCGGTGTGTTCTGACTGGGACTCCCAAATCGGAACCCATCGTACTGGGACAATGCAGGTAGAAACCGGATAAGATTGGAATCGGATTCGCTACCTAAAAATAAAAAGTCCACTAACAAATATTCAAATGAAATCCAAATTCAAACGGATAAAGAAATGACCAAAGATCAATGCCTATTGCCTGCTCAGTCTAACAACGGAGCGTGGCAGGCACGCGCCCATAAGAACAAGCGGAGCCTGATCATGAATCTGTAAATTATGTAGATATCATGCGCAGTGGGAGACAACCAGCCAGTAGATCCAAGGTTGCAAATTCTTGCGGTCGGTTGGGCGCGCAAAATTTCAAAAATTTCACAAGATCATGTAAGACATGAAACCAGTTGTGCTGGGTAGACACATGCCCGACCCCAGAGGGCGGCTGTTTGCATAACACGACCAGGCACGGATGCATTATGCCATTCTCAAGTCGATATCGATGGAGTGTGTTATGCGACTCACCGATCGCAATCAATAATCATGTCCACACTCTGTCGTTGTAAAAACACGATTCAGTGGCGGTGCTCAGCTCAATGATCGGCCATGTCATTGAGATGGTGGATGTTTTTTTGTTCAAAGCGCACATATTGAGTGAAAATTGAGTCACCACACCATCATGGTACCCAAAATAGGATCGGATGGCGTCGGTGTCGGCCGTTCACAAAATCTCGGTGCCGGTGTCGGGTGTGGGCACAAAAATTTTCCGCTTTTACTTGGTGTCAAACACAGGTTCTCCCGTTGGCTACTTACCAGTTACCAAACGAGCAGCGTCGGAAAATATTAAACTCGCATTGTGACCATTGCGATAAAAGCTCAATTTTTTTGACAGTTTGCTGTAAAATAGCATATAAGCGATAAAAAAATTACTGGTGTCGGTGTCTGAGTGTCGGTATCGTGTATCGTCCGTAGTGTCGGGTTCGGAAAATTTCAAATTGTCGTTGTTGGGTGTCGGCAAAGACGCCATCTCCGATCCCAAGAACGCACCATCTTGAGAAGGCGGGTAGGATACGCAACAAATCGCAAAAAAGCACCCGTGGGAAATCAACAGCGGTGATCACGTCAGCGCAGTATTTGGTGTGGGGCGTTGTAAAAACGCCCATTTGAAAATTGGAACTTGCCCTGCGTTGGTCTTGCTCTTCTCATCGGCGAAAATTACGTCGGGAATGCTGATTGGGCACATCTGCTTGGTCACAAAAAGAGCGCCACACACGACACGATGCTTCACTTTACGAGTGCGGTGCTTCTGTGCTGGATGACCCCCAGACAGTGCACAGCACATGATGTCAACATAATTTATTTACAAGAGCAAAAAAGAGAACTTTCGTCGATAATTGGTGAATGTGGGTCGGTCGATAGTACCTGACAGAAGCAAACGATTAGAAAATTGGTCGGAACACAGACACACCACTCACCACACGACTATGAGGGGCAGGAAAGCAGCGGTGTGGCATTTGAACTTGTGGCAGATTGACAAGGCAGACAGACAACACGTGCACGAATGCCAAGTCGGTTGCACACACCGTAAACCGCCACACAGACATACCAGTTGACACCAAGGTCGCGAAACTCGGCTCAAGAAAACGAGCTCCCTTTTGTTTTATGCACGTCGTTGCGTTGCACACGTGGGGATGTCACATGTCACCGTAAGTGCACATGTCTGCACATTAGGTACTAATAAGTAACCCCGTGCGTGCGTGACCATGCAATATGTGTCACAGGCTCTCTTGTGGTGTTGAGAAAATGTGAGTGAAATTTCAAAGAGAACCCCCAACGATCCTTTTCGTTGACGGGATACAAGTGCAACCAAAAGGCATGCATGGGTACCCACCATGCTCTCCCACAGGCTCAACCCAAAAAAACGAATAAACCCAACGCCGGGGTGCTAAACACAATTATACGCTTGTACAAAAAGGCACGCGTGCGCGTTTACAATTTTTTCAAAAAATTTCATTCACTCCTCCTATCGTTCTGAGTGGACGACATAATTATAATATACGGAAGATGATCTATGGCTCATTGTGCCCGCGAGTTGGCCTTGACGCTCTTCCTCACTCCTTCCGGGACAACCAGCCCCCTTGGGTTCACAAACATGTTTTCGAATTCGTATGGTTTGTCGGTACCGTTTTGGAACAGTACCGTTACCAATCATAACGTTTCTTTGTCGTGCACTCAGTAACTGCGACACCATTATGTGCACTGTTTCAAACGACCAGTGCACCAGTTGGCAGAGCCACCAGCTCAAGGTGCATTCCGCAATTCCCGACTGATTGCGTGATATTTATGGACAATGTATCCCTGGATGGATGGTTCACCAGTAGTACGTATGTATATAATTGGGCTCATCAAAATTACCAATGCGAAAGACATTCGAAAATGGCGCCACATCGGAAACATAAAATACACTATAAAAAGTCAAACGAAACAAGTTTTTGTTGGTTGTTTGGTTCGAATCGAAGCGGAAATGCATTCCACTGTTCAAATGCCTTTCAACGCAGTCACAAAGAAGCACGGGGATTCATTCACAAAACTGTTTGAATAAAAAACAATGCGTGTGTAATGCAGCAGGACTGCCATTCAGAGATAAGAATCTATTCGAAACTTCTTTCGGAATTCGGACATGTAACTATTAGTTCAACAAAACAATCTAATGAAAGTTCTGGATCAGTCGGTCAATAAGAACCTCAACAGCATCCAGCCTGTTGGTCAGAGTCAGAACTTACTTTTCGGTGCTTGTGGAATAATATCAGGAGCATCACAAGACAAAACAGTCAGTTCTTCTGAGTGACTGACTGACAGTAACAGCAAGCACAACCGATCGAAGCATTCAAAAACGATGTGCACACACACACACACTCGAACCATAAATGAACAGAGAAAGACAGGAGATACTGTATGTGGCGATGAATGGCTGTTTGAAAAACCCACACTGCCTCCACAAAGAACCTAAACGGCAGAGAGAAAGTGGACGTTTTACACATAATACGTTGACCGTGGAATCATGGACAGGACGCAGACGGAGACTACTAAATAATCAAGGTCACTAGGCAAGCTGGCGTGTCCCATAAAATAGCTGAAAAACTAAATACCGGCTGGCTGAGACGGACTGAGCAGATATAAAATGTCAACGACAGAAAATTGAAGAAGTAGGGTACAAACATGAACATAAGCGCCTAAAATAAACAATCAAAATTCTATTGAGCCCCACAACCAGAAAGTCAGCCTAATGCTATCAGTTTTCAAAATACCTGCGAGAACGAGAGAAACGTGTTTGATTGCGACCAGCGAGATAGTGAAAGTCAGATGTTAAACGCGAATTAAAGTGAGATTCGAAATCGTTTAACCTTGGACTCCCATCAGGCGAAGCGAAAAATCATACACTCGAATTTCGATTTCCGATGTAAACGTACATTTGGACAAGAAAGCGTTCAAATTTTTGAAAGAGCCCGCGATACGCTTACGTATCGGCATCAGAAGGTCAAAGTGGGTTGGGTGATAACAAAAAGTAAATAAAGAGAAATAGGCACTGCTACGTAACATCACGCACGCGATATAAATTGATGTTTGTTGATTGACCTAATGATGGTCTTATCTGCTTGGAAGTGTCGGTCACCTTGCTTGTTGTACTGGTCAATAGTCATCCATCATTCGTGGTGACCAGATCAGAGCTGCACCAACGGAAATCAGAGTGTTTGACAAAACTTGTCAACTAGGTAAGCAAACGCAAACGCGCAACAACTTGCATTATGTTTGGCGGGGAAAGCAAGAGACACGAAGAACCAGGCGGAACTACCCGAAAAACCAGCCATATATTCTTGTCCGGATTTTAGTGTGGTTAACACTCACCGTTTAGGTGTCTCCCCAGTTCCATCGCTGCTGCCAGAGATATTTGATGGGCAAGCGATCATATCGATGATACAACACTCGCCCACCGTCGCGATATTACCATTCTCTGATTCGACCAGAGAATCGTGCTCAATATGGTCTGTCGCGTGTCGATCGTGCTCCATCGGGGTCGCGGGCGAAATTTTCAGATCTGCAAACTTTAATTTGGTAATTTTTTTTTAAAAATCTCGTGATCAAAAGTAAAAACAAAAAACCAGACTGCTTGCCGTTCTACGACCAGCGGATCCAGGGGGTCACAGTAGACTAGGCCCCTTGTGGTCAAAGTGGCCCTTGAAGGCGGCACCGTTTCGGAAAGGAAAAACACGACCCCCCAAATCGCACGATTTCACTCGAATATATACTTGCGGGCCGAAAAAAACCGTTTTTTTTCGAAAAAAAACGTTTTTTTCCGAGGCCCGGAAAATACGTTTTTATTTTGCCGGAAATTTTTCCAAGTGGCAACTTTTGGGGAAAAACGGTTTTTCCCAAAAATTTCGGAGATATTTTCCAAGGTTGCGAGAGGATGTTGTCAAAACCAATGTAAATCGGTACTAAACAGTTCAAAATGAGCACTTTTTAATCTCCAAGTGCATTTTTAGACTGTTTCAGTCCATTTCCCGACGAAATGTTCTCCAAAATAGGCGTTTTTGGACCATGGGTATCCTTAAGTACTGGAAAAATATTTGGAAAACGTTTTTTTTTTTCAAAAAATATATTTTGCGAAAAAAATACGCAGGTATACTCTAATACACTTCAAAGGTCCAAAAATCGCGCGCTTCGCCCGTCAGATACATACAGAAAGTGCAACATTTTCGCGAGTACGCGCGCATGCTCATATTTTGTATAGCATTTGGGTTAAAATGGCCCAATTATAAACAAGCACGGGATAAAAACGACTTTTGAAAAATCAAACATACACTAGATAAAAATGACTTTTGGGATGTGCCCCTTTAACCGAAAGCTGGATCAGCCAGCGCGTTCGACCAACCAAATCCGGGCAACGGTGGTGTGAGTGTCGATAAATTGGATGGTGGCGACAACAAAGTGCTGCTTTCGGTCGATGGTGATTGGTCGGAATTCAGTGACAGACGTCGACGTGGTGTGTTCGCAAGACTGCAACAAACACAACAAGAACAGTGACGGCTTTTTTGACAACTGACTTCAATCAACGAATTTTGATACAGTCTAGCGTTTTTGCCTCAACACGAACGGAACCCGTAATTTTCGGTCACTTCACAACAATATTTATGATTGACCAACCAAATAGTGGCTAACGACAGATCAGAAACTAATCTAACGTCGGAAAATGTTCATTGTTTTAGTGTTTCATCACACGCAGGAGGAGATACCAGCGGTGCGTTGTCCAGCGATATTTTATAGATTTCATTACAATTACCACGAACCGTTGATTACTCAGATTGAGCACCAGTTCTGTCATGGGAGACATCGTGTTCAACTGAATTTTGTCATCACTCGCGATATGGGACTGCTGAGACGTGGACGGAGTCACCTGAAATCTTATTGTAAAAACTGACGCGTGCTAACACGGTTTAAAAAACATGAATGAACAGTGTATCACTCATTCGTGCAAATTTATTTCAAAACAGTACCAGTTGAAAATTACTTGCATATCAACCCAAAACCGACACACGACACGACAGTTTTCATAGCGAACTAACGTCAACAGCGATGGCAGTGTAACCAAATTGTAAGTGTTGCATTGAATCGGTGTCATTGTTTGTGGACGACGACAACGACGCAGCCGAATTGGTCGATTCCAGCCATTCGCACGTTCGCCATATTTTGCTACTCGCGTCAGTCATCTTGTTCTTGTCGGTCGCCGCCATCTAAAGGGAAAAGCGCACGGCTTGGGGCACGCATGGTCAAAAAATCAGGGCGAAGATTTAGGGGGCTTCAGTCAGTTTTTTTAAGGAAATTGCGCAAATTCAAACAGTGAAGTGCACTTTACCAAACTTGGAAGCAGGCGGTGCAGTGCAACCAGTGATGTGGTTGGGGGGGTGGGGGGTATTACCCCCCCACAGTGTAGTTCCTGGGGGGGAGGGGGGTCCCCCCCTCGGGTACACTATCTCCCCCTCAGGTGGTACACTATCCCCCTATCTCCCCCTCCGGGTACACTATCTCCCCGAATTTTTGCCTAAAATAGGCATTTTTAGGCCTAAAATGGGCATTTTTATACCAAAAATGTGTGATTTTCAGGTCAATGTTCTGAAAGGTCGCCAAAATGCCCTTTTTATGAAGAATTTTTTCCAAAAAGGGGCAAAAATAGGTCAAATTTTCTACTTCAAAAAGTGACTTTTTCCCGAATTTGGGTCTTCCCCCCCTCGGGGGTACACTATCTCCCCCTCCGAAAAAAACGGAGGGTCCGCTATCTCCCCCTCCGGACCAGGAACTACACTGCCCCCCCCCCAACTGCTAGGTAGCTTTCTTGCTCCGAAACGCATACCCCCCCCCCAAACTGGCTTGCTAGCTTTCTTGCTCCGGTCACCAAGTAAAAAAAGTGTTGATTTTGTGCCAAAATGACCATTTTATGGGCCAAAATGGTCAAATTCGTTCAAATTTTCTCACACGTGCACAAAAACACGCATTTTAAGGCTTATTTTAGCATAATTTCGACCAATTTTTATACCCCTGTTTTTTGACTTCTGGACCAATACCCCCAAATCGGAATACCCGGCTAGCTAGCTTTCTTGCGCCGGACCCCTCCAGCTAGCTAGCTTTCTTGCTCGGACCAACTACATCACTGAGTGCAACCACGTGCGAGAACAAACAACAATGATACAGCAACAACAACAACTGAATTTAAGGTATACCCAATTCAACTCAACATTACTCACTCCAAGTGAGTTACTTGACTTGGTTTTATGCTCTGTGTGGTTCGTTTCGCTGTTCATTCACTCCACAACAGACCACGTCGATTATTGACTTGTTTATTCTGGGGAAGGATGTTCACGTTCTCACTGGTTCTTTCTTATTTGTGTGGAGCAGCGTCGGATCAATTCAATGATGACGCGATACTGTGTGTCGTCCGACTGAAAGAGCACTTGGCTTCGTTTTGTGGTTGTTACAGGCAGTGGTGTAGCTACCCAGGCGGGGCGGCAACCTACTGTACCAGTACCAGTACCACCAAAAATGTGGGGCGGCAATTTTTTTGCGTTTTTTTTTGTTTTTTTTTCACCCATTTTGCGTATAATACGTATTTTAAGGCGATTTTCGGCGAAAATTAGGAAAAAGCGCTATTTTTACCTCATTTTTTGGCCAAATTGTGTCATAAAAACGGCGTTTTTTGCGTTTGTCTTAAGCCCCATTTTGGGGGCTGTGGCACGGTGGCGGGCCCCAGTGTAGTGGCAGGCCCATGTGGGAGGTAAGTATGATGCGGGGTTGGGACCGGAAGCGTGAGAGGTATGATTTTGGTCACCCAAAAAGGCGAAACAACACCGTTTTTGTGATACAATTTTGGTCAAAAAATGAGGTAAAAATGGTGCTTTTTTCCAAATTTTCGCTGAAAATCGCCTAAAAATTGAGGGCCGTAATTGGTGGACCGGTGGATCGCTGACCGGTACTTTTAGCTACGGTAATTATCTGCTGGTTTCACCAGCGGACGGAGAATGCTATCGGAAATATGGGTTACGGTAGCTATGCTGCCTGTGCTATAGCTACCGTAGCTAAAGGTACCGGTCAGCGATCTACCGGGCCACCAATTACGTTCCCAAAAATTGCGCGCGGAGCGATAAGGTTGGGAAAATAAGGTCGAAAAACACCGATTTCTGTCTTAAAAAGGTATAAAATTACTTGTGAGAGGTATGATTTGGAGTTGGGAGAGCTGAGAGGTAAGTACTCAATCCCCCCAATCTCCCCTCGGGTTTTGTGGTAGGTAAGTACTGAGAGGGGGGTAACCCCCAACCTTCCCCCTGTCACTACCATGGCGGGCCCTATTCCGGGGGCCAGTGTAGTGGCTGGGGGGGATGGGGGGGATTCCCCCCCTAAGGAGTAGGTACCTTGCAACCACCCCTTGGGGGGGGATGGGGGGGAGGGTAGGTACCGTGCAACCACCCCGGAGGGTACCTTGCAACCATCAATTTATGGTTTTTATAGGCAAAAATGGGTGTTTTTCGACCTCAAAACCCCAAAATTCGCGCGCTCCGCGCGCAAACCTCCATATAATAGGTGTTTTAGGCAAATTTTCGGCCAAAATGCAAAAAAGTACCTATTTTTCGGCCAAATTTGCAGTATAATGCATGTAAAAAAACACCCTTTTTTCGGACCTCAGGGGTACCTTGCAACCTTCCGGAGGCTGGGTAGCGGGGTACCTTGCAACCATCTGGATCCACCCCCCCCAAGGGTACCTTGCAACCATTTGCCTGCCACTACACTGCCGGGGGCTCTATTTAGGTTTTCACGCAGGGTTTATTTTTTCAAAATAGGCTAGTAGCAAGAAGCTGGTATAATCAAAATTTAGTAGCTTTTTTGCCGCTGAAATGCCAATTTACTAGCTTTTTTGGCCAGAATACAAAATTTAGTAGCTTTTAGGCAACCAAATTTGAAAATTTACTAGCTTTTCAAAAAATTTAGTAGCTAAAAAGCTACTAAATTTGGTTAAAAAAAATCCATGTTTTCACGGCACTGCACTGAAACTTAAAGGGGACCCCGAATCAGTGTGGTGGCAGGCCAATCGACCCAAGATACCCTAGGGGGGGGGAAGGTTTCGGAGTTACTCGAGATACCCCCCAGAGGCTACCCAAGATACCCCTATGGTCCGTCAAAAGGCGAAAAAAGGCCGTTTTTTGCATGCAATTTTACTGCAAAATTGGCCTAAAAATGGGTACTTTTTGACATTTTTGTCGAAAATTGGCCTAAAATGACCATTTTTGGGTGTTTGCGCGCGGAGCGCGCGATTTTTGGGGGTTCCGAGGTCGAAAAACACCGATTTTTGCCTTTGAAAAGCATAAATCTACTTACTCGAGATACCCTTTGGGGTCGGCTCGAGATAGATACCCTTCCCCCCCATTCCCCCTAAGGGTTGACTCGAGATAGATACCCCTTAGGGGGGGAATCCCCCCATCCCCCCCCAGCCACTACAGTGCCCCGAATTAAAGACCCGATTCATGAAAAAACGGTTCTTTTCCATGAACGAAACGAACTGAACTGTTTCAGAGCTGCTTGCCGGCGAGCCGAGCCCGCCCCATTAATTGTACCCCGCCCAAATGGCTCGAACTCGAAATCAAAAATAGAACCCCCCAGGCCACAGGTACCGTAAAAACCTAAATACAGCCCCAGTGTAGTCCTGGGGGGGAGGGGGGGGTCCCCCCCCTAAGGTACACTAACCGCCGCGACCAAGGTACACTAGTACACTAACCGCCGCGTCAGGTACACTAACCGCCTCAACTTTTGCCTAAAATGGCCATTTTTAGGCCTAAAATGGGCATTTTTAGGCCTAAAATGTGTGATTTTTAGGTCAATGTTCTCAAAAGTCGCCAAAATACCCTTGTTCTGAAGAATTTTTTCCAAAAAGGGGTAAAAATAGGTCAAATTTTCTACCTCAAAAAGTGACTTTTTCCTGATTTTGGGTCTTCCCCCCCCCCCTTCCCCCCCCAGGGAGGTACACTAACCGCCTCACGGAAAAAAGGGGTAGGTACACTAACCGCCGCGCCGGACCAGGAACTACACTGTACAGCCCCCCCGGAATAGAGCCCCCCCGTAATACAGCCCCCCGGGGGGTGGGGGGGTCCCCCCCAGTGCTGTGGCTACTTTTGCGGGGCGGGTAGGGTACATAGGTGGAAAAATCCGGGGCGGGTAGGGGGGTAGTGTACCTGGGATCTTGGGGGGGGGGGAAATCCGGTTTGGGGGGGGGAAGATTTTTCGGGGCGGGTAGGGTACAACACAAGTTTTTTCGCGTGCCTGTTTTTATGTACTAAAAAGTACATATATCGCGCGCAGCGCGAAATTTTTTGCACTTTTTAGGGTTTTCGGCCGAAATTTGGGCATTTTTGACCGAAAAATGGGCATTTTGGGGGTAAAAATCGGGGCGGGTAGGGTACCAGGGCGGGGCGGGTAGGGGGGTAGGGTACAAGAGCGGGGCGGGTAGGGGGGTAGCGTACCAGGCCGGGGCGGTTAGGGTACCATTGGGGGGGGGACGCCCCCCCCCCCCCCCCCCCCCCACCCCCCCCAAATTCATCTATCTATCGTCAACACTTTTTGATTTCATCTATCTATCGTCAACACTTATGGGCAAATCTATCTATCGTCAACAAATTCTGGGAACAATCTATCTATCGTCAACACATTTCGACCCCAAAATGGGTATTTTTGCCTCAAAATGGCTCAAAATCGGTATTTTTTGTCCCAAATAGGCAAAAAATCGCGCGGATTTAGTGCATCTTAGTACATTTTCATTAATATTCACACATTATTACCAACTTAGTACACTATACTATACCTTGATTTTTGGCGACCCCCCCCACCATCTATCTATCGTCAACAAGTTTGGGTCGACCCCCCCCCCAGATTTCGGACTTGGGTCATCTATCTATCGTCAACACATTTCGGGTCCCAATCTATCTATCGTCAACACCCTGACCAAGTACTACACTGACTGCTATACTGTAGTGTATTAAGGCTTGATAGTGGTATACAGGTACATTTATGCATGTTTGTTGTTCGTTCAGAGCACATAATACGCCTCCTATTGACGAATAGACACGAATAAATGCGATTACAAGCGAAAAAACATTCTTTCAACCCCCTTTTTAGGGGTTTTTGGGGGGTATTTCTGGGCTGGGAACAATTTTTCAGGTTCGGGTCAGTGAATTAATGGAGGCCCCCCCGGAATAGAGCCCCCCCAAAATGGGGTCAGTGAAGTGAGTTAATAGAGCCCCCCCTTCTATTTAGGTTTTTTACGGTATTATGGGCAATCCATCGGCTCATGGCACTTTTATACACAAAGCGCATGCAGCAGCACACGCCAGTTTCTAAACAAAATATACACTTTGTGCGAGTGTCATACTTTGATGGCCGCTTTTTAATTTATCCGGTTTTCATTTGCTGCTTGACATTACCTACCGTAAAAACCTAAATAGAGCCCCCCCGGAATAGAGCCCCCCCTCGGAATATCGATCGAAAATAACACCGGATTTGGAACGCTCTCGCTGAGAAACGAAAATAATTTTTTGAAAATGGGGTCAGTGAATTAATAGAGCCCCCCCTTGTATTTAGGTTTTTACTACACTTTTCTGCACTGTTGCAAAATTTGGTGATGTTCCCGGAATGTTTCAAGAACGAATAACTGCTGAGAGCAGATGCATTCATTGACGGCAATGATATAATGTGTGCGAGTGCCATGAGCTGGCGGATTCCCTATACTTCGATTCAACCCAGAGATTAGGATCGGCAGGCCGAGATTTTGGTCTTTCAAATCGGGCCGGGTCGGGTTCGGTAGCTAGACACTTGTTGACATGTCCACAACTGTCCTATACGCAGCGGTGAAATGCATAGTTGTTGGCACACGCAAAGACTTAAATAACACGTGTGTCAACAACTATGCTCTACCACGCTGCGTATAGGACAGTTGTTGACATAAAGACAAAAAAGACAAAAATAGTTGGGTGTCAACAACTATGCATTACCACGCTGCGTATAGGACAGTTGTTGACACAAAGACAAAAATAAAGTTTAAACTTTAATGTTCTTTTGTTACATACTAAATTTAGTGCACCACCAAATAAAACCGATACTAGGGCAGAACGAACAAACCATGCGGCTAGAGTCTGAACAGATTATAATAAAAAAAGAAACATTATGTTTTCATTATGGCAAAACAAACAAAAAAGCTATGCGGCGAGAATTTGAACATACAGTAGATACATGGAATGAAAAAAGACACACGAAACACGAATTTACCAACAACAACAATGAACTGACAATAACTAGGCCAACAAGAACATGAATTGAGTCTACCATGTACTAAATGACGTGCTCAATTTTTCCCAAAGCCCGATTTTTCACATGCGTATGGATCCTTTCCTTACCGACTCCTTTTCTGGCCATTCGAGGTCCTTCGCTTGAATTCTATTGACGATACGACAGAATGTACGGTACTCGCTTTCTGACAACAACCCGACATTTTTCGATGCATCTTTCACTTCACTTTCACACAAACGTCCTTCAAGAACCGCATCAACGTTTTGACGGTACAGATCCGATTTATAGATTGCTGGAGGCTCTTTCAGTTTCTTGCGCCCCATTTTGGAAACTATGCAAAGTGTAAGGTTGGTGTTGGACTGACATTTAACGAGAATTTGCGCAAATTATATCATGCGTGCGCCTGATCTTCGGCAGCAACTAACTGAAATCCCTACAGAGGTTCGGAGTTAAACACCTGGTATTTTCTCTGATCTGTTCCTTTCAGGCACAGGAAGACTTGCACATCAGACGGCGGCAGCTCAAAATTTATAGAATAACTCGCTCTCAAAATTTATTTTGCAAGGAAAATATTTTATGATGTTTGTCAGGTGCGCGTGTGATCGCATTTGCGTTCTTCGCATGTTGTTCACCTAGCCGAACTGTTTCTGCTCCAATCAATGCACAGTTGTTGACACCCAACTATTTTTGTCTTTATGTCAACAACTGTCCTATACGCAGCGTGGTAATGCATAGTTGTTGACATCCAATTATTTTTGTCTTTTTTGTCTTTATGTCAACAACTGTCCTATACGCAGCGTGGTAGTGCATAGTTGTTGACACGAAAGACATTAAAGACAAAAAAGACATTAAAGACAAAAAAGACATTTATTATTTTTGTCTTTGTCAACAAGTGTCCACATGCCTTTATTACCGTTCTTTCTCTTCTTCTCAGTGAAGCTCATGAGCAAATGTTTGAATTTCCCGCCACGCGTATCCACCAGCACAGAGAGAAGGGTCATCCTGAACCATCAATCCCATGGTCCAAGGGATGTCACTAAGGTGTGTCTGTCACTAAAGTGGGTATTCATGTTGTTCAGGCACAAGTCCCAGAAACATTGACATGCATGGTTGGCGCAACTGCTTGCATCATTGATCTCGTGTCGTTTTATAGAATATCGTTATCGCGTGTCCAGAAACAACAATAGAAACCAATCGATCGTCCTTTTCCTAACTCTCCAGGAACTACTGACTGACAGTGATAGAACCGAGGCTCGATCACATGACCGGTTACGGGTAGTGGATGAGGTTGATTCATTAGGTGCGAGCATGTGTGCTAAACGACATCTTAGGTTATGGAGGAGGAATTGGGTTCGAGCCCCAGTCGAAGAAAGCAACTTTTTATTTTGGAATGTATACGCATACGTTCTCTGTCATTAAAAAAAGAGAATGTTTCGGTAATTGTCTCAGCTGCATCTCCTGCGCGCTTAAAATTTTGATAACGGTTTATCGCCAACAAATAAAGTCACGCTTTCAGATTTCTCGTCAAGGGGAGCAGCTCCTTTCACATTACGAACAGTTGCACTCGTGGCCCATACACGCGACGATTGTCCAGCTTCATTATGAGAGGTTTTTTGAGTGTATTTTTCAACATCAGTACGTCTGCAACAAGGGCCTGAAACCGCACAATAAATGCTGTTAACAAACACGAAAAGCGAATGTATCATGAGCAATGACTTTGACCTGGTGTGCTATTGTCGATGATACGGTCTGTTCCCCACGCTTCAAAAGGAGTCGACAGTTGGGGGGTTGGATCGTTGATGATTTGCTCTGGTTCGTTTTTCGTTGCTGGTCGTCTCCCATCGTTGCACTGATGCGTCGGTCGTTGAGGATAACTCTTCTGGAAAAGTCGATGCACATGTACAACTTGTGTTCAACATTACTGCCGCGCGCGCAACATGACATACAAGCGCTTGCATCCATTGTGTTTCGAGGGCGATCATGTAACGCGCTGCTTGTCGTTCACCGTCGGCTGGTTGCACTGCGACGGTCGGTGCACAACCAAGCAGCAACAACATTTTCGTTTTGATCGGGCGAATATTGCACACACAGATCAACGGGTAGACCACCGAGAACAATGGCAGAAAGAATTGACGATATAAACTGAAACGTCACAAGGCTCAAGCAGTTCATCAGAAAA
The DNA here is from genome assembly GCA_030248065.1 of Rhynchonema sp. JSB1_4. Classification (NCBI taxonomy): domain Eukaryota; kingdom Metazoa; phylum Nematoda; class Chromadorea; order Monhysterida; family Xyalidae; genus Rhynchonema; species Rhynchonema sp. JSB1_4. The sequence continues at coordinate 62,784 of JASAMV010002668.1, read as the reverse complement.
CTGTTGTGCAAAAACCCACCGAACAATATCAGATTGTATTTCGTCATCTGTAACACCCTCGGCCACGACGAAAACCACAACTAGGTATAATGAAATTAGAACGAATGCGATTATGACCGCCTGCAATTAAGGCCGGTCGTCACTTGAAACATGCGTGTGCGGCCTGAAACCAACTTGAAAGGCGTCAGTGACATCAGCATTCCTCCGCAGGAGCGTGCGCTGCCATAATGAGTGGCGAACGTTGCTGTAATTATTGTAATAAACGTTCGTGCTCACCATCACTTGCATTCATAAGTTCTACTTTATCGTTCTAAACTGTTTGTATTTGTTGTGACGAATGAAACAACGCTCACCGCATTGGTGCAAAAATAGGAGAAGTGAAAAAGCTTGCGATCTAAGAGTTGGCGTCGCCAATTACGGCTGCTGTTTAAGTTGAAACAACACAAACCATTTTGATAATAAAATGGCATCAACAACATGAAATTAGTCACCTTTTTGTAAAATCAGCCAGTCGATTTTCATTAATTTTTCTTGCCACGCAGAACAGGATAAACGGACACAGGACAACAGTGATGTATTGGGGGCGCTTGTGGGGGGGGGGGGGTTTTTTCTCTTTTTCTTTCTTTCGGCCGGTTTTGTCCGTTTCCAGTCAACTTCAAAATAAGTCGTCTCATGAGTTCGTGGCTGGACTATACACAGCAATTGCAAGCCATTTGAATCGTGCTGGAATAATAGCCGATCCAACGCACCAAACCTAAATTCTTGGGTTCATCATATTTCGTAACAACTGTAACTATCACCGTCACGTAACTGGAATAAAACACCTTGGCAAGTTACGGAAGACAAGACATTATGTGAAGATGTGAGGTTTTAACCTTCATTGGCTGCGATGACTCGGTTTCAAACAGTTTCAGTGCACCGTAGAACAATATATTCACAAACGCGCATGCCCAACACATAGCTGTTAGCCAGCGGCCCACTTGCGCTCCTCGGGTCTCAGTTTCCATTTCTGGCGAGTTGTTGTGATGAGCCTGGAGATGAGGGTGACAGGAGCTCTCGAACAGACAACGGATGAAGCAGTGTCTAATTTTGAAGCCTTAGAGGCAAAACGTACATGTCGACTCATCCGATAGCAGTCAATGCTGATCACGGCAAACGACCATATGATTACATTGGCGATGAGCGAGTGAGGGAACTCCATCAAGTAGCATACAGCATTTGTAACCTGATGTAAATCATATCTGATTGTCGCACACGTCGTAACACAAAATTCAACAATCAATTTTGTGATATTAAGCGCACATTACACACAACTTACGCAGGGTGGCGTTGATTTTAGCATTATCAAGATCAGGTGTACGCACGATTTTACGATGGAGCAAATCGCCGATCCAAACACACACAGTGTGCAGTTCAGGAGCAAAATCTTCACGTTTGCACACAACACTTGCGTGTCGTGGGTGACGCGAAACAACAAGCCATTGAGGATTGCTCCAATGTTATCAAAACAACACCATAGTAGCACACCCGGAATGTAAGTCGGATGGGCAGTCAATGCTGCGATCTGCTTCCTACAACCGAGATCGATGTCAACACTATCGTTCAACATTTTTTTTTAAATCTGAAAAGGATACCATTCATTCATCACAATGTTTCTCACAATGTTTTGCATCACGCAAATTTGCCTCCATAAAGCCCCACCAGCAGATCTTATTGCTGGTCTGTAACAGATCACTGCGTGCAAACTGATAAACAGAGTTTCGTCACATCTGTGCATGGCGAGGGCAGAGCCATTAGAAGCAGTGCACATCCTCATTTATGCCCTTAGGGCATATTTCTGTCTTGTTAATTGCATCCCCAACCGAATACAGATAGTTCACCATTAATTGCATCCCAAAAGAATATTAGGTCTCACTGCGCACGATTATAATGCTTTTATTTAACCAACGCAAGAGACAAAAATCGCCAGTGCTCGGTTTGATGGGTCGTGCAGCTGCACATGCAGATAAAGACTCATTTACATTTACCAGCACAATTTAATTCTTTTGTCTCCTCAAACAGATTGTTAGTCGAATGAGAATAACGAAGATTCAGAAAGCAAAGAAATACAACAGTGAATAGTGATGAATAGTAGAAAGGCACGGGGTTTGTGATCCGCAGCGGCACGATTGCAGAACGATGTGGAACACGAACAGAATTGCACGTCCTTGTATCCCATCATTTCCTGTGTTGCGAATAATCAATTTAAATGTCGTCCGGTGCAATTTCCATGGTATAATAACCAGTCGCTTACCCGTGCCTCCGCCCCGGGTTCGCCCGTTGCGTGTTGCGTGGCATTTCGTTTATCATAACAGTGAAAACATTCTCTATGAGGTTTATCTCTCTGCACTCAGTTCACCCGGGAGGTTTAGCATCTTCAGAAATTTACCACTCTCAGTTTTACGCCTTCCCATGTCGCTGATCTTGCTTGGTAATGAGTTGCTTGGCAATGCAGAGCGAGAATGACGATTAGCAAGAGCAATAGAAAACTTGTCATTTTGCTCTTGCTCATTGCTTGCTGTATCCAAAAGGGAACCTTCTCGCGACACGACAAAATATAAAAAAGTCGACAGACGCGCGCACTCGTTTTCAGTTTTTCAGTTTTAGCATAGTATAGATTTTTGCCCAAAATAAATTCCATTGGCGACATACGTATCGCAGCTCGAACGGCAATATCTTCCCACAATGATCGGTGATATAATCTGTGTGGCAGTCGTAGAACGCAACATATACGCCACCTATAAATGGGCACAAGTGGAGCTTGTTGAGGGATAAGTTTGGTGAGCAGATAGGCTTACTCCAGATTTCAGTGCCACTCATTTTGATGCATGACTTGGTGCTGCTGTTGCCTGAGCACGTTTCGACCGTTCGGTTGCAGGTTCCTTGCTCGCTCTCGGTTAACACCAGGCATTTATAGCAATCAATTGAGAACGCTGAAAAATACGGGTGCATGGCGGGCCACCAGAAAGCAAAAAACCTAACGGATCTATGTACGTATACATGCGAATGTATCCCACCTGCAACGACATCTGACGGCAGCTGGCTCACAATAAAGTTCAGAATAAAGATGTGGGAGCACACGTTAATGTTCATCGTTTCCTTCAGTTGCAATCTGAAAAAAGCTGAGCAATGCAGTACAAGACCGAAACTTGGCGCGCACGTACGCATTGAAAGCCACGGCGGTAACAACTACCTTTTCATTCAACTCATGAAACCACGGGTCTTTTCATCGAGCAGCCATTTTATGTGACTAATGACGCGACTTGCTAATGGCTCTGACGCCTGCCGTCGCTTTGAAGTTTGATTTACCTTTTGGTGGTATATTTTTTTCTTTTGTTTTCTTTGGGGGGAGCTCCCGTTCGAGTCGAACGCAGGCAACAAGTCACACACAGTCAAGAAGCCACGCAGCTGACGCACACAGCTTGTGTGACTGAAACATTCGAAACGCACACGAGCCAGCTGCGTGGCTTGTTGACTGTGTGTTGAGCTTGTTGCCTGCTTCGACTGCGTCCGGTTTGGTGGGTGTGGCAGATTGAACCTTACTATATAAACGTGCACCAGTGGGTCCGTCCATGCGTCCTGTGGCAGAACCACGTCGACACTGTTGCTATAAATGTGGGCAATTCGAAGAAACTTGGAACATACCGCGCGTGACGTCTGCCCGCCTGGCCCAAATCATAATTGTGTCTGTCGCCATGTGCCGACAGCAAGCAGACGATTTGGTTTTGCCTCAGTACATTGGGAATGTGTCACCACCGACAAAATGAACAAAGTTCGTGCAGACAAGTACATCACAACAAAGTGGAGACAAATTTTGACAAAAAACAAGCAAAACGATGAGTTTAAAGTAAGGCACTAACGACTGTGCATGCAGGGCAAAACAATCCCTCCTGAAAGAAGTCGTTCTGCTTCAAACAATTTCCGGTGAGACGTGTTCACTTTTGAGAAAGAGTTGGATCTGGATGCAACATGAGTTCTTTTATAATACAGCAGTTGAGTCTGGTAAACCTCCACACTGAGACTCTCTCTACATATCAGTATTGTGTGAACGATAGTTTGGTTCCCAATCTGTTGAACCTCCCACAATTAAGCTGGAGCTTTCTTGTCCATTTTGGGCTTGCTGACAATGAGGACAAATTTTTGTTTGAATCAAATTTTCGGATAGCATTGGATCACTATTTCGACCAGCGTAAAGGTTGTTCCCCAGCACCGAATGAACAACTTTCGCGATCATCGAAATTAGCGCTCTCGCTATCACAAAGTATTATTGAAACAAAAATTTGTCCTCACTGTCTACAAGCCCAAAATGGAGAAGTTATAACACCACCTTTACTATACTCTGGATAGTGAACAAAAATTTGGATCCCGATTGATTCACTGTTGAGAGGATAGACTGTAGTGTAGCTGTAGCACTATGTTTGTTTGGACGGGAGACAGGGAACATTGTGGTTGTGTGCCAGGGACTGAGTAAGCAGCTATTTTCGCGCTTCTCATTCTCACTCTTTTCTCCGCCACATGTCTCCAATGCTCACACATTCAGTCCGGCAATTTTCATACATTTCACCTGTTTTTGGCTACGACGTCACTTATTGAATAAAATGAAACGTGTTTATTTTGCGCTGTAATATGTATGTACATGTACATCGTGCGTACCTTGCTGGTTCCGTACCATGTAATGTGCGCAATACGTCAGTTAGTTAGTCAAGTTCGTTGATTAGTTAAAAGAAGAAGTGTAGTGCTGCGCATGCGCATTTTCAGCAAGTTCAGTTTGAGAACTACTGTCTGTCACATGATAATTGAGTTTGCTCGCGTCAATTTTCGAGCCAGAATTTTGCATAGTAAGGAACTATCATTTTCAGATTCGTCATTTAAAACGGACACATGTGAAACAGTGAAATGTTCGTTTCGACAGTCGTTTTCTTGATCGTTGCGCTCGTTTCGTGTGCCGATGGCCAGTTTCGATTGACCAAGTATTTCGAACGATGTGGTCAAGCGCCATACTTCCCCGTCGTCACGGTTAGTTCGCCTTTGCTAGTACATCCAAAAGATCAAAACATCGTTGTTGTACTGCTTGATTCTGCGCAGCCCTACATCGTCGGTGGATCCGGTATGAAACCAGGCGCGATTCCGTGGTTGATTAACATCAGACACAATGATAAGCTCGTGTGTGGCGGTGCCGTCATTGCACCCAATCTGATAATAACCGCTGCTCATTGGTTTGGTTCTCATCATATCACTTTTATTTTACAAAGTTTTATCATTCGAAAATGACAATGAAATGTAACCGTTCTTGGCCCAACTGTAGTGTCGTCGGCCGAGAAACATACGAACTGTCGGCTTGGGTCAACTCATACAACACTTCCGATCTGAATGACCCGATGGCGCAGAGAGTGTCCTTCGAACGATTCCATCAGCACCCGAACTACAAGGAAAACTCAAACTCGTTCGACATTGCCATATTGAGAACCAGAACATATGTACGTTAGTCGTCTGGGAATGGCACATGGACCTTTTGGCATGATATGAACGCAAAAAAGAGCCAACCCATGCACAAAGTTTGCAGATGAACGTCAACCCGATTTGTCTGCCTTGCTACGGCCCCAACACGATGCCGTTTGAGCCACGAGTAAACGATCAATGCGTCGTGGCCGGATGGGGATCAACCCATCGTTAGCTCACTATATACCCAGACACACACTGTTTCTCAGTCGGAAGCTACATTTTTTCAAACACCAAATTCCAGGATCGTTTGGTTCACAAATTCCGTTGTTCGCTAAAGTCCAAGTCAAAGACCGTGAGGAATATTGTGCGCATGATTCGATGTGGAAGGACAGCATCGATGCCACAATGATGTGCAGCGGATCACCGGGCGGCAGTTCGCCGTGCAGAGTCAGTGGTTTACTGAAAAAAAGACCCATGGGGAATTAGGGCAGAATGGTCATTTTGTTGAAAAAGAAACATTAGGAGATTAGTGTGGAATGGAGATTTTGCCCATGGGAAATTAATGCGGAATGGATATTTTGTTGAAAAAGACCCATCGAAAATTAGTGCAGAAAGGCATTCTGTTGAAAAATGACCCAAGTAGCAAATTTTTAGGGTGACAGCGGTGGTCCGTTGATGTGTCTGGATCGAGCAACGGGCACCAGTTGGTACGCGTCCGGCATCGTGTCCTGGGGTCCGGCCAGATGCGGCTCAAAGTCGGCTGTCTATTCGAACGTGGCGATGCTACGGCGATGGGTGTCACACGTGCTGCTAGAAAATGGTGCTGACCATTCGGCGATCTTTTTCCCGTTTTTCTTTTGGTTCTGACCTGTGAATATCTTTTGTCTGTCTCTGGACTTGCAGGGTACGAAGACAGTTGTCGTAACGATGAGAACATGTATCCGCCGCCATGCGACTATCCGGGCGCCGAGAACTGCATCGTCGCCAAAGTGCAGAAACGATGCGATGCGAGTTGGTGTATACCGGAAATGCCCGCTTATTGCCGGCTGAAACGTCAATTCGTTGTAAGATAATGAATCATCTGCATTTTAGCCACATACAAGATGATGAAAGGCCAATATCCGATCAATGCAGTCCTGTTGTTGTTCAACAACACTCACAAACAAGTGTTCAGTCCTGAGAAATGTATCGAGCGATGTTGCGAAATAGAGGAGTGTCGATCGGCTGTCTATTACAGGTGCGTGAAACTTGATTACAGTAAGCCTGCGTTGCCTTTCGTGCACGTTTGAAACAATGCAACCTGTTAAGTTGTGAATGAGATCACGTTTTGGTCAATGTTAGCGATAAAAGTGCCGTAGATCTGTAGATGGATCGCAAATTTTGTTTTTCTGTCCATGTGGAATACGCCGATCTGTTCGTCTACACTGCCACTCTTAAATTTTGGTCGAATAGACTCAAAGGATCATGGGACTGGTAAATTTCAATCTTCAGTGATCAATACGAGTGTTATCTGTACGCCAACGCCGTATGTGAAGACAGATCAATGACCATTGAGGATCCAAAAGCCGTTTATTTCGCAAAAGGCTGCTGATCCTTGGTATTCAGGGTCAAAACTCGATAATAATAAACTCAGTTTGTACAAACATGTCATCGCAATGTTTCGATACATTACTGATTCCCGGTTTCCTTGCTTGTTCTGTCGCTTTTCAGTGTTACGAGCACATTACCGATTGTTTTCACTCTTCAAAAATATATCTGTTATTTTTCTAATTTTATTTGTTACGTGATTTGCCGTTCCGTGAACGGGTTAGATTCGGGTGTAATGTCTATGAGATAACGAGTGAACAACTTTTCTTTTCAAACATTGGCACAAATTCTCGAAAGCACCACCGGGGGCGATTGCGCAACCAGAAGAGATGATAACTTCCAGCTGGCTGACCGCAGTTATTTGCGTGTACTCGAACAGCAGCCTTAGTCAACGCACAAATATTTTGGATAGCGTACTATACGCTCTTCACATCGGTGCGTAAATTCCCTTTCACTCCCCAGACCGCCCCCGATGGCGCTTTCGAGAATTTGGGCCATTGGGTGGTATGTTCGAAACGGTGTGAACATCAGTTGGCCATTAGAGCTTTCCACCGAGCTTACGCCGACCTTTACACTCAACTGATGTTTGCACTGTTTCGAAAATTCCACCCAAAGTTCAGCCTGAAAAAAGTTTCATCAGCATTCATTGTGAAAGACGAGACAACGTGCAAAACAGTCGGTCCGTCAAAGGGGGAGCGCAATAACCCTCCACGTATTTTATATAAGAGTTTTCAAACTTATGTTGTGGATGGGAAGGATAACATCCAGACGGTTATTTTATAGAAACACTAAACACAAGATGACCCAAAAGTGCCGTTTTCCGCTCGAAATTGTGATCTGAAGGTGATCATTTGGTCTTGGAAATCCGACCGATGCAGCTGCCCTGCTGCTGCTTGACAATCAGGCTAAGCTCAAATCAATTTCTAAAACCAGTGCACTTAGCACTCACCCAACAACGTGCTGTAAAATATGCAGCGTGTGTGCCACAGTGTTCATTTATAACGTATCACAGAACAGAACACGGAGTGCACAGGTAGATTTTTGACTGATTGTCAATCACAGGGTAGCTGCACCGAGCCGATTTCTTTTGAACAAGTGTTTATTGAAGTATGGTCTTGCCTTTGCTCCCCACAAAAAATTATTTTTGCGCAGGCATATATGAAACCGACAATTATTGGGTAAATACAAAATGAACGCAATCGTTAATTAAATTCGACACGCCATCCGGGGTGTTTAGACTCTGCTTGCACTTTGCACGCACACCGCTTCACGTATAATGATAAAAAATTGGCAACTTTCAACCAAAAATGCAGCACGAACGTTATAACTGGAGGGTTGGCCGAAATTAGTATCATATTTTATAATCACATTTGCTTATGCCTGCCAAAGCGGCATCTGAGTGCACATTCTTGTGTTATGACGTGGTTCATTCCCTATCTTAGGAATGATGCCAATGCAATCATTCACGGTACGTGCCCACTGGTTTTGTTTCGTAACATAATGGAACGGCCCAATGGTGACAAAGCTTAGAATGATGAAGCAGTCGGCCCAACACCAGTACAACATCCAGTCACAAGAATTTACTTCAATGATGTGCATGACAAGAAGCACGTACATATGACCGGCATAACTTCACGTCCGGCAAAATATAATTATTTCGGAGCATCAAATCAAAACTACCAGGGGAAGTGATCACCTTCAACAAAATTCTGCAAAAGAACCCAATCAGCCGCATGATGTTTCACCGTATATTTGATCATTTGATCAAAGAACTGAAAATTGATAATGAATACGACAAATGTAATCAATGTATGACAACCAGACAATTGATATGAAATATAGACCAACTTAAATCACACACGAGAACATTGAACAAAATTGATTGCACAAAAGATGCACAGTAAACGCAACGGGCAATTGATGCACAGGGCTATGATGGTAAATCTGATGAACAAAACAATCACTGTGGCGAAAATAACAAATTGATAACACACTGTCACAATGGTGCCGCGAACATTGTCAAAACGCACACTTCTACACATTAGCGAGTCCCAAATAGATCTGCATGAACAACGGCCCGTCGAACATTTTCCAGGGGAATGTCAGCTGCACGGGAATGGGTGTGTTGCACGCGGACACACTGAGCAGGAATTTGGACAGAAAGCGATTCATGTAGACGGCAAGGTGGATGGCCCGCACGGATGGTTGGGATGGGGGCTGCAACCAGAGAGCAGAGGCACTGGCTACTTTCATACTAACAAGCAAAACTAGTAGACAGTTGCAGTCCACCCTCTTACCGAGCGATATCAAACTTGGTGATCGGATCGAATCTGAGCTGCCATGGTCACGCGTGAGGCTCTCAGGAAGTGCACTGGGGCCACTAATTTCGTCCAGCTTAGACATTACTCATTTTGGGGAAACATCTTTTACGCTGGTCGAAATTAGTGGAATCAGTAAATTTCCTAATATCCTTAATTCAAAAAAGTCACGGTTGACCATGGCGGGACGGTCCGATCCGATCGCATCACCAAGTTTGATATCGCCCATAGTGACACGATCGGGAATAGGCATTTTCGGTCACCGTGAATAATACCTGCCATATTGGGGGCTAATTAGGAGATTAACGGCAGGTTGCGGACCAGAATATCATTCACGAATAATCACCATTTAGACGGTCACCATAAAGAGAGTGAACTGTATATTGAGATTACAACTAATTGCGGATTTCACAACATACCTGCACGTCAATGGGCCATTTGTGTGCACCGACTTGACGCGTGGTCTCACGGAATGCTTCGAGCTCGAATGACTTCAGATCGCAACCGTTGTGCTGCAAAATAGCACCACGATGATGAAGACTGACTGTGAAACATCACACCAAAAGATTTCACGAAGGAACATGCACATAACCTGCAAATACTGCAGAAAACACTCGACCACATCAGCACTGGTAATCGCACTGGCAGCGCTGGCAATGCTCCATCCCCAGATTTCACGCAACGCATCCATCTTCACGTCATCACCGCAATCGGGCTCGAATAATTGCTCCAGCGTGAATGGGAATTGAGCGGTGGTGAATTTGGCTGGCGTACGCAGATCGTGACCAAGCGACGAATAGTACTCGACCACTTGGCTGCAAAAGCAAACGAGAGAAATGTAGAATGTCCGATTTCAGATATCAATATCAAGGGTTACACAGTGCACCCTTGTTATAGTGGCATCCACAGCCCCCACCTATCAAACTAGAGTGAGTATTAACCGAAAATGCCGGGTCCCGTTCACTATAAAGAACCTGATGTGTAATGAACTAACATGCCAGGTCCGAGACAGAGCGAGTGCATGCGAATCACAGCCGGCAACAGCAGTTTGGCATACGGTGGCAGGCCAGTCTCACGTTCCCATTCCATACTGGTGCTGCACGAACGCACCGCTTGGCATAGCATTGGGATCAATTCTGTATTCGGGGTACAATAACAGTTTTTTAATAAAATGTGATACAATTGCGGCTTTCCATCTATGTAGTCCGCCTGTTTATTATAGTGACGCAGTCTATGCAGCGATCATTTTCAACACTATTTTGGTCCCAACCGGCAAACCTGCTTTTAATCTCCTCATTGCCCTGATGTGGCGAATATTCTTTGCAGTGCGCCAAAATGGCGGCACTATGAAGAGGGTTGACCGTTCCGCAGAGCGAAACCAGACCAACCGTAGTGATGTTCGAAGTTGATGTGCTTCTGTAGCAAGCACGACCACAGATCTTTGCCCACTGGACGTAGAGGCTTGACGCTGCACGCAGAGACGTCGAAATCTTGTGAAGCGCGTTGAATGTGCTGCAACATTGTGAATAACGCCACTTTTTCGAACTTGAAATTTAGCAAGATGAGCAAGCACAAATAGGCACCTGAATTGATTCCACGAACACGTTTTGATCCTGTCCAAACACACGACGTTCGAGTTGGCCAATTTGTCTGCGATTGGTCAAATCTAAATGTGAATGCGCCTTCATCAAGCCGCGCATCAGATTCAGAAATTGACTGCCAAATTGGAGATTGCTGTCCATCGCTGGGCCGCAGTGCAGTTTCAGGCCTGCAAGATTTGATCAAAACAAAATCGGCTGAAAAAGTGTTTGACATGTGAAAGGCCGCACGCTACAACAATGAACGCGACCAACTTTTGTGGTACTGTTTGAGCTGTTGCATGTTCGGACTCGTGTGATCATTGCCCAATAGGCATGATAACAGCGCCAGACGCGCTGCGTCGCAGTTGAGCAATCGGCAGAACGCTGTTTGGTTGAACACACCGATCTGTGCGACAAGACATATAATATCTTATGCCGTCATCATTTAAAAATTTATCAAAACTAGTAAAGGTGTACCTTTGGACGTTTGTACCAATCAACAGCGACTGGGTTGGGTGTCATCAAGAACGGTACGCCCCGCATGTCGAACATGCACATGTCTGCGAGAAAAAGATTGAGTATTTCACGTTTCCAAAGTTTTCACTGACAAAAACTGGGGTCTTTCCGCAGATCTTGATGATCAAACCCTCCAAAAAGTAACCTGTATCCGAACTGAGCACACCAACACAACGTTCGGGCCCGTACTGACACGCGAGACTGACCAGAGCCGGATCGGCATCAGAGTGCGGTGCCACGATCACCTGAATATAAACAAAAGATCAAATTCAGCAAGTATAAAGATAAAATAATGCAAAAATACAAACTTCACAGTCCAATTCGTGTTTGAAAATGCTGGCCGCCGTGACCATCGATACCATCGACGGTCGCCAATCATCGGTCTTCCTCGGAGCGCGGCCTTGCTTGATGTCACTCAAAATCGTCTCACAACCGAGCAGTTCCTGATGGAGACATATTGAAAAGTGCACAAATGCAATTTTGGAGACAAAGCGCAACAATGATGTGGCAGCAGTGAGTTTTGGCCGTTTCATGTTGTTTTCAGGAACCGGCGGTGTACCAGGACATCGTCGGTGCAAATGCACCAGATGGCCACGTGACACCAAAGCAGATGACAGCAACAATATTTGAGCAACGCACACTCTGCCGTCGTTGAATCCAGGTTTCGTGTTTTTTCACATCCACATCACAGTCGAACACAAACACAATATGCAGATTGGCCACCACGTGACGCAGTGCATCGACGAAGGACTGGCAGCTGGAAAAAACACTTTTACTGACAAGTAATGCTTCGCAAGAGAAACGAAATCAATTATTGCGCTCACTTGGCGACATATCGCTGGTACTGTCCCTGGCAAACCCAATCCAGATCGCTGACGAAATTGTACATCAACGATGGGCCGTCGATCAGCAGAACAGGGGCTGCAAATGTGATCTGAATCAGGGAGGCATGACCAGTTTTGGCCCACTCGCACAGGCACCACCATAACTGCGAGCGAATGCATCATACGATGATGAAAGAAGCACTTCTTTGACAAGGGACAAAGTTTGGATCAAGATATGACAGAAGTCATCAAAACACACGTTCGCTGCTTTGACCGTGTTTGACTCTCCATTTGGCCAACAGCTCCAACAAGTTGGTCTCGTTGTACACATCGCGTGGCGCTGCACTCTTCAGATACGTCGTCAAGCGTTTCACGCCCATCGTTGGACAACCGATTTGTGGATGGCAAACTTGGAAGGACAGAGAATGCTAGCTGAAAGGGATGTGCGAAGGTGGAAGCATGCAAGACTAATGCAATAATGAAACAAGCGGGCGTCAACCCTTAGCCAGCAAGGGAAGGGAGAACGTACACGTGCATACGTCATGGCTAATACCGAAGCTACAACTACGAATAAAAACACCGTGATTCATTCGAAATACACATTTTTAAGCCATTATTCGTCATACACATTTTTTGACAACAGTTCACAATGTAACAGGAACCAGGCGGTAAACAGTGTACGTTTTAACTGCAAGGCAATGAAATGAACCGACAACAAAATTGGTAAAAAAACAACCAGCACTATACAATTAAAATGACAAAAGATTCACAAAAAATCACTGCAAGTGGACTGCGACTGTTGGTTTGACCCCAGTATCGTGAAACTCATTTAGGTATAGGTCCTGGTGACTTCATCCCGGGTCTTGCCCTTTGTTTTCGGCATTTTCCTGTTCGAACTGTCGTCCAATTCTTTCTGTTTATAGTAATGCGGCGCTACTTCCAGCAACCAACTATTTTCGATTTCGATTACCTAAAAAGGAAAACTCTCTCATGCTGTAGAAATGGGGCCTCAGATGGTCCAATAGTAAGCCTGCGCGTTGATTGGCTCATGCGCGACCGACAGCCAATCAGCACGTCAGAAATTGTCGCGTGTATCGCAACGAGACAAAGTATAAAGTGGCCTACTAACAGAATCTGTGAAGAACGCATACCTCTCGCATGTACTCCTTTGTGGTGAAGACCAACTCAAAATACACCAGCCACCTTGGTGTGTCCTCAAACAACGAAGAGTTCGGGTGGATCAACACGGTCTGCTGATGTTTCACAGTCCGGTATTGACCACCTTTGTCGAGGCGGGCCGTGTTGTAGAAGAAACTGAAAGGAAGTGGGAAAAGATGTTGCGACTTTATAAGATAAACGTCGCGCAAATCTCAAGACACTGAAAATATTAGAGAGTAGGGATCGGCGTCGGTGTCGGAAAAAAGTCGGTGTAGGTACCGACACTACTAATGTCGGTGTCGGTGTCGGTGTCGGTCCACAAAAGTGTCGGTTTTTTTCAGGTGTCGGTAGTGTCGGTCCCCAATTTTTCGGCAGCCAACTATTATTAGAAAAAAAATATATTTCGTACTGATTATGTTCTTTAGTTGTCCACAACATATAAAAAAGCGCCAAGCGCTGGTTTTGAACGACCAATTCCTCATACACGGTTCAGTTTCAATTCTGCAGCAGTGCAACACAACAAGAGAACAATTTTTGTTGTCCGCCCGCTGTGTCGCTGTCGCTGCGACTTATGGCGGCGCCGTCTGTCGTTGATTGGCTTGTGCTTGGGGTTGGGGTAACAAACTGACTAATAGTCGGTTGAGCAGCGGACGGAGTAGAAATAGGTTTCGGCTTCAGTTTCTTCTTTGCCTCGAGGAACAATTTTGATTCAGTCGGGTGCTTGGTCACAATGTGACGGGAAATTGTGATGCTTGATCCTCTCGAATAGGCCAGTTTCTTGTCGCAAATTTTGCATTGGACCTGCGTTTCTTTGCCGCGCGAGTCCGCCCGGACTAGCTTTGCAAAACCTAGTCGGTTCAGAATATCAAAATCGGTCTCTTTTGACGCCATTTTAGGCCTGCAAATATGCAAAAATGGTTCGAAATAGGTTTAGCTAACAGGTATTTGGTATTTGATCCCTCTTTTTTCAGGTGAGAAGTACACCAACACACCGGTTTTTGTCCAAAAAGGCATTTTAGGTCTAAAAATAAGTTTTTAGGGCTAAAAAAGGCAAACTCGGTTTTACTGTCGGTGTCGGTCATTTTTTCACTGTCGGTGTCGGTGTCGGCGTGCTTTTTCGCCGGTGTCGGTACTTTCCAAAAAAGTGTCGGTGTCGGTGTCGGTCTACATGACCGACGCCGATCCCTATTAGAGAGTGCTCTTCTCAAGTCACACCACAACAGTATACCCACTCGGAAATGTTTTGCTTGCATCACAAAACAGGCCCCTTACATGACACAAATAATGTATAGGCAAACTACGTCAACACGAGCTCGATTTCGCAGCTGGCAGATCAGTGAAACATTCATACATTGTACGTGGATGCTGATTTGGGAAATGTTGCACGTTGAAGAATACAAAGTGGAGCATGATGATTTTCCCTTTCCATTCGTTTTGAATGCACACCACCTTCGAAATCGGGCTCGTGTTGGTGTAGCTTGCCTTTATTTTGGAAAATCATCCAAAGTCATTCATGATAAATCCAGCCCCCACCCAGCAGTAATCGCCTTGCGTATGCCGACCGTATCGCCCTGATTCGACTTGAGTTCGATCTCCACCCTTTCCATCAATCCCTCCAATTGATCCCTCACATCGCGCGCACGTTTCATTGATCGATGTTGAATGTAGTTCTCGGCGCACCTGAGAAAGCAAACGAGAGAATGAATTGCATGAACTTTAAGACGCAAAATTTCCTCAGGAACGATTAATGAAAGCAATGTACATCGTCCGTCACTCACACAACAAGTAGACAACTGAGAAATGTGCAACAGGAGCAGCAGGACGATGGTTGGGCGGGGGCTGCAAATTTTTTTCTACTGCGTGTGCTACTTCGAATTTTTTTATCACGCAACCGACTGCCTCTAAAAATTGGTTCCAGTACACACATCTCGAAATGTGTATAGTCCAACCACGTGCTCATGAGACGACTTTTTTAAAGCTTGCTTGGCCAGATTCAAAAATGCGCCGGTTACACGGGTTTTCGCAAACAAAAGAAAGAGATTGGGCCGAGAGACATGATGACAAGTTCCAGCTGGCTGACCTCAATTTGTTGCGTGCTTACGCGAGCAGCAACATCGTTCAACACACAAATGTTTTGGGAGTCAAAAGGGAATTTACGCACCGAGGTGGAGAGCGTGTTTTTAAAAAAAATACATGCATTTCTCTTTCTTTCATTTCCGAAACACGTGAAACCGGAACATTATTGGATCCGTTCAAGTCAACTTCAAAATAAGTCGTCTCATGAGTTCGTGGTTGGACTGCAAAGTAGACCTTTACACAACAGCGACTCATCAAAGTATACACTCCAACTACACAACCATTAGTATTTCGGATGAGACCATCTGGTAGCACGTGTCAGAAGCCAAGCGATTGCACAAGCTTTGATTGCACTATCAGAAAACCCTGGTGAAAAACAAGCCCTGTAATCTCCATATCAAAAGACGACCAACAGACGCTAACCATTGCGTCGAGTAATCACTGTCCTTCCATTGATTGTACACGTTCATGAGCGTCAGATGGTCACCACCAGGTATCCAGAATGACTGCCTGGCTGTGTCTGCGTGCAGGATTTTGTCACGCGGTCGGTAGAAGATGGCACCGTTGACTGACAACATTGACGCAATCGTAACCACCTCTTCCGCACAACCGTAACTGAACAGCAATGGTACTTGCTTATTTTTATTGGTTGTGCAAAAATACGCCAACACGCGCCCAATTTCGGAGGCGGTGTGCTTACAAAACGAATAGATAGAGAAGATCTTCACCCACAACGTTTTATTCTGCAACGCGTAACATTTCCCAACCAGCAGCCACGTCAGAATATTTCATTATTCTGCCAGCTGCGAAATCGAGCTCATGTCGGTGTGGTTTGCCTTTATGTATATTGTGTCGTCTCTGGGTGATATTTTCGAAACGGTGTAAAGGTCAGTTGGGTGTAAAGGTCGGTGGAAAGCTCGGTCGACAGCTCAGTGTGAAAGACCTCGGTGTAAACTTGAAACATTCCACGTTAATAACAGGCAATGTTTCACGTTTACACCGAGCTACGCCGACCGAGGTTTCGACCGAACTTTACACCGACCTTTCCGCCCAACTGACCTTTACACCGTTTCGAAAATTCCACCCTCTGACATACAGTATCGCCAGAAGATATACAGTGCTTCAAGACTATACGTACAGGAAGTAAGACTTAGATAACCCCAGGCGAAAATGCGCAAATTTTTTGATTTTTCGACTTTCAAATCCCAACAAATCGAGCGCAAACCACCATATTAGCCAAATTTTCAGCCAAAATACAAAAAAGTACCGTTTTTTGCCTATTTTGCACTGTAGTGCATGCAAAAACCAGAATTTTCTGGACCTCTACCCAGCCGCCACCGAACGCCCCTTTTCATCGAAAAGAAGTCAACCCCGCAAATTTTTGGCCACAGGAATTTCACCGTAACGCACTGTATTTTGGCTCCCATACGTCTGATTGTACGATATGTGAATATCCTTGTTGTGACCAAAAACGATCTATCGCAAATAACTTCACAAGTAATAAGCAAACAACTCTTCCCATTCAACCAACGTCTCACTAGCGAGCAAGGTCTTTGACATGCACGGATCAACGGGGAATTCGGCCATTCTTCGACCGAGTTTGGTCAGTTCACCACGATGGTTGAGTGCACCCAACGCGTACAGTTGCTCCAGCGCGAGCACCTGTTGGTTATCGCGAAACTTTGCTTTGCAATTTGAAAAAAGGCCCTATTTTTGTCGAATTTCTACAACAAATATGCAATTGATACCAGTGTTTCATGCGGCGGTGGATCGAGAAAGTCGAAATGAATCAGATCATTAATCCCAAGAGATTTCAGCATCAGCACAACATTGCCCAGGTTGGTGCGTTGAATCTGTAAGAACGACTTTGATTTGCTTTTTTGTCACGCGCTTTTCACGCACGATTTACGACCCAGAAAGCTAGATCTCAAACACACCCATAAAAACGAAAAAGTCCCACCTCGGGAATGGTCTGTTCCTCCAGTTCATGTTTGTACGCCCAAGCTGTGTAGAGACGGAAGCACTTGCCCGGACCAGTGCGACCGGCTCGACCCGCGCGTTGATTGGCTGACGCCTGCAAAAGGATGCATCTTGCCGATGCAATCGTGTATTGAGTAGATATACTAATGCTAACCTACTGTACATTTTGACAACAAAACGACAGGCATACGTATCCAATCCTCTTTGTATCTGTATGACAAAGTCCACGCGGGACCCACCTTCTTCTGCCATAGTGAAGAATATTAAATATATGTGGTGGCTCATCAGGATATTAACTGCAACTTATGTCCAAAATAGCGCTCAGATGTATTCATCATGTGGTTGCACTATAGAAGGCCACTATGTGGTTTCACTATAAAGATTTCACTAAATAATATCATGAAATTTCAATATCTGGGTACTAAGTCACATTTCAGCGACCAAATAATACAGCAAATAGTCACCCACCTTCGAAATCGGCACCACATGCAGGTGCTGCATGCCGTTTCGCGCATCGAAGCTGTCGATTTTGTTGAATCCCGGGTCGATCACGTAGCAAATGCCATCAATCGTCACAGACGTTTCGGCGATATTCGTCGCCAAAATGACCTGAAAGCAATAATTGCCAGAGCTTGATTGTGGTTTTATGATGCGAGAACTAGATTTCCCAGAACTTTAACTACAAACAACAAAGCACAACACAATCAGTTTTTTTACTAATGATTAGCCTCATCTCAGTTACGGCACATCCGACGATCAACTTGATCATGACCATGGTAAGGGTCGTTTTTGTATTCCGGGTAAAAACAAGAAACAACGCCAAAATACACAAAAACCGACCTTGCGAGCATTCGGAGGAGTCGGCTCAAAGATTTTCGATTGTAAATCAGACGGCAAATTGGCATAGATGGGCAAAACGACTAATTCCTTGATTTTGGTGCCCAGTCGTCTCGTTCGTTCCTGTGGAAATACAAAAATAAAATGCACAACGCAAGCACAAAATATGGCTATGAAGACTCAGATACCGCAATTGGACTGGACACATACAGAAAAGACCTGACCTGCAACGCCTCTTGAACGGTTTCGATCTCTTCTTGACCCGTGAGAAAGACCAAAATATCACCCGGTACTGGTTGCGTGGCGTGGATTTGCAGCACCTGGAATTATTTTTGGCTGATTCATAGTGAAATGTACACGGAGCTAATGGTATTTGATCACGTAAAAAAACGACCAACGGACAACCCTCCAAAACTAACCGACACTACACAGGCATCAATATAGTCAGCCTCGGGCGCTTTCGTGTAGAAAATGTCCACCGGAAACCTTCGTCCGGGAATGCGAAAGATGGGTGCATCGTCGAAGAACGAACTGAATTTCTCGGCATCCAACGTCGCACTTGAGATCAACAGCTTTAGATCGGGACGAAATCTGGCGATGTCTTTCACCTAGAAGGAAATAAACTTCAACGCACTTGTATGAACAATAGTGAAAATAATACGAAACGCACTAAGCCGAACAGCACATCCGTGTGAAGCGTACGTTCATGAGCTTCGTCGATCATTAGCACGCTGAAACATCACAAAATCAAATCAACATGAAGAAAGTCATCAATGAAAATTCATATTTCAATAAAAATGTCGGTAAACCTGTAGCTGGCCATGTCCGGTTCAGTGAGAAACTCCCTCAACAGCATACCATCAGTCATGTACTTGAGTATTGTACGTTCAGATGTGCAGTCTTCGAATCGGATGCTGTAGCCGACCTAAAAATTAAAAAAAATGAATATTAAAGACCGGGAAATGAGTTATCGTGAGTATAGTGCCCCGGGTTAACGTTGTAAGAACAGAATGATAGCAGGACTGCAAGACGACAAACAAAACCGGACACCACGGACGAACCAATGATCCAAGTTTGCAGTTCATCTCTTGCGACACACGTGCCGCCACACTCATCGCTGCCACACGTCGCGGCTGCGTGCAGCCGATCTTCTTTTTATCTTCGCAAAAACCCTGAATTGACAAGCAAGCCGATGTTCAAGTCTTCTCAGCAAGGTACGTTGTGCGTCTCAAAGAACAAAAAACTTCGTGACAGGATCAGGTCACATCTTCGTCACGTGACTTGTTGTTTTTGCGAAAGTAACTGGATAATTTTAGCGTTGTATTCTTATTTTACAAGCCTTTGGTGATGCCTCTGCACAACTTTCATGCCGGTAAAAATCACTGACACAGGAAGTACGAAATAACTTTAATGAAGAAAAGTCACATGGCCAAATCAGTTCGGATCCGACCGACCACCAAGTTCGATACCAGTTACAAAGACATGCTAAACCAAACTCAACTCACCGCTTCATATAAATATTGCGGCAGTTGCGTGGTCTTGCCAGATCCGGTCTCGCCTTCCACAATCAACACCTGATGCTCCCTCACTGCCTCAATGAACAGCTCACGGAATTTGTACACTGGCAGACTGCGACGCGTCTCTTGGATCGATAGTTTCTTCTTTTCCGTTTCTGATAGCTCGACTTCCTCCTATAATATAAGGAAAACAGAATGTAAACTTAAACAATAACACGATTTGGTTGAGCACTTAGTCGTGCATGCAATTATGTTTTTTGGAAAATGTTGCGAATATTAGGGCATGGAGGGGGAGAGGAAATTATCATGCAATGATGATTTTCACACTCAGTCGAAATACAAAATGTTTTCTTACACCAAAACTCGCAACTAAGCTTGCACGACCAAAACTTACACACTGCTCGCTCATGCGGCTCAAGCCAAATGAAACAAACAACCCCTCGCAGACCCACCTCCATTTTGCCAGGCATCTGCAAGGCCTGCACAAAGTCGATCGTGTCATCTAGCAGCAGTTCATACGAGCTCTGTTTGCCCTTCACATCCTTGGCTCCATACTTGACTAACGCGTGCAGTAATTTCTCTTCTTCCCATTTCTTCTGTTCGCTATTGCCGTACTGGTGCTCGCGCTCGTCAACCTCTTCGTATGTGCGAGGCACTTCCTACAATATTGGGTAATTGGGATTTGTCAATGGGCACAGATTCTGTACAGGTTCTGTCACGTGACTTTTAGATCAGTACGTATTTCGAAGGGTGTCAACCACAGAATGCGAGCAATCCTGGATTCACATCAATCGGAGCAGACTCGACTCGACTGAACTGTCCCGATTGCTGTCAGTTGCCAATTTGATAGCAACCAACCAACTCATTTTGAAAAAGTTCTGCCAGCACAAATCAAAAAATTAGATCACCTTGACAGCCTCGGGCACCGAGTACCGTTGCACTTTCTCGAGATCACCGGCACGTTTGTATTTGGTCGCCAACTCCTTCACTGTTTTCTTGTATCGCAAATCAGCCTTTTCTTTTTCGGTTAATCTGAAGTAGATTGAAGAAATAAATAGACATGAAAAAGCATTCATTATCAATATCCTTTTCTCACTGAATCAACCGATACTTGACTTTTCAATCCGTTCAATCGCCCAAAATGTCATCACCAGCTCCTGCCGGCAGCCCGAACGAAGGTGTGCTCGAATCAGCAACAAACATGGTTGGTCAATTTTCATTACGAATTCCGTTCTAAGTTAGCCGTGAAGTTTCAGGTCAAAGAATACGTCGGTTTGACGCCACCGCCGACACCCCCACCACCAAACAGTCTGAGCGAAACGGAGCTGCCGGGGTGGGCCAAGAGCGCCATCATGGCTGGCATATTTGCCGGCGCCGCGTACATGGCGTATTTGGTGATCAAAAGTGGCGAACAAGGGTCAGATATACGTACATACATAGCTTTACAATTATATTGGCATCATGTACATACAAAATTTAAACGAAATAATGTCAAATTGACCCAAACAGAGGCATGAAACGCGCCAAATCCGAACGATCACGATCACGACGACCCAGTAATCGACGACGACGTAAACGAAAATCGACACGAAAGTCCACGCGTGATGTTGATTAATCGATAAAAGCCAACGATATTGCGATTTTTTTCGACCAAATGCAGCCACCTTTTGGCAAATATTGGTGCTAGTGTTGGCTACCTTACCAAGCTAGCATGAATACACAACTTTTAGTCTCAAGCAATGATTTCGCCTGCCGCCAGAACCACTGGCCAAACTAGCCACGGTTTTGCAGCTCACGATAAGCGCAGTAAGCGCTGACATACACCGTGCGGCTACATTTGCCACTTCACTTGACAAACCTACTGAATCTGTGGCTTTGGCATGCTAACTGTGGAGCCGAAGACTCTTGTATTGACTTGATTTCTGAACTCCGACAAATAAAATGTGATGACGTCGACGTGTGCATATTTAGAATCGCATTACGGTAGCTGAGCACGTCATCAGTCAGTACAAAAGGGCATGACTCGCGTTCAAAATCTCATTCAAGTTGATTCAAAGAACAACAACAACATCGCTTACTGATTCAATCCTACCACATCATCATCACCGCCACCCCTGATCACTGCACCAGCACCAGCATAACCCACCAACCCAGCCAGCAGAATGTCCAAAGACGCAACAGCAGCCGGAAACGGAACGACCAAACTTTTCGACGTCGAAGTGCCGGACTGGGCCAAGAACGCACTCACCATCGGTGCTGTTGTCGGCGTCACCTATCTGGCGTATCGCTGGGCCAACGGCGGCAAACGGTGCGTCACATTGGCCTTCAGTCACACGACATGTGCGACGTGTTGCAACATGCACGTTGCCTGACCCGAATACCACGGTACCGGTCACGTGACTGCCAGTGGTGTTCATACAGGGCCCTTCACTGATTAGACAACGTATTTGAGTGATATAATTAGGTGGACCACAGGCACAGACCGAGGCCATTGTACGCATAATCTCGAATTGACATTCGAGTATTGCGCTCAGATTTGAATGAAAATCTCATAAAAATCGTTTGGTTCGAGTATGTCAGTGAACCAACATAACCGACCAACTGCGTGACTGATTTAGCAAGCGACGTCGCAACAGCAAGTCCATGTCTGAGTCCAGCTCCAAGTCGAAATCGAGTGGTCGGCGTCGTCGCAAACGCAGCAGTCGTCGACGACGTCGTCGCAGTGCGCGCACTTAGAACATCGAACTGGACCAACACAAACACGCAATATCAATCCATTCAGCCACACATAAATCAGTCTAGTTACTCAAAATTACGCATCTGATCCACAGATCATGAGCATTCTGCCTGCCTGCTTTTGCGAAACATCTACCAACCAAATACAATCACCCAATTTTGTGAACAACTACTGAATAAGACACCTGCGTAATACTGTGACCTGAGTGGGAATTTGACACAAAAATACAAATGAGTGATTAAAATCTGATCCGATGCCTTATTCATTGCTGCGTGTGACAACGCTGACACTGATTGATCTTTTCTGCAATAAAACCTCTGAAAAATGTTTTGTCACGCTGTTTTACATCTGATTCGTTCTTTATATTGGTCGCACAATGACTTTATAAGAATTGGTCACATTTTTTCCTGAATCATAAAGCAGTAAAGTGACAGGGCAGTGACGTTGCGTTGCGCGATCTCACACAAACCATGCAGTCATCAAAATGTTTCAGGCCCGCAGCAACGTGGGTTCTCTGCTACATTATTTTCAGCTCGAAATGTTTTGTGAGAATCACAAATAGCGCAGTGGTTAAGAGGACTGAACGTGAAAATCAGGATTGGTTTCATGAATTCTTATACGTATGGTCGTTGAGCGATCAATATCAACAATTTCTGACGGTTCAACTAGATCCACAACACTCAACAAGGAACTCACTTTTCCCCAGCGAATATATACTCATCGTCAGCAATGTCCTGTTCGAGCTCTACAAGTTTATCGGCCTCGCGTTTCTTCAGGTATTCGCGTCGCGACTCTTTTCGCAGCTCCTCGATCACGTTCTTGCGGTCTTGCTGAAAAAATACAGAGCCTGGCATGCCGGCATCGAGTCCCCGGTCGAAGCTGTGGTTGACTTTGATTCGCTCGTTACACACAGTGAAGCAGCAGCCATGCTAGACAAGTCGTCCAAACCACGTTAAAAACGGTGCATTTCAGTGATTTGAGAAACTGACCCCGCGATTTTCCAAGCTTTTCTTGGAAAATTTGGAATTTCTTCCGAAAGCTTCCGATATTTTTCCAGTCCCAGAAAAATGTTGGTCCGTTATTTTGGCCTATGGAAAAACGGTTTTTTTACCTGAAACTAAACAACAGGAGCAGACTGACGCAAAACTGGTGTCTCAGTTCCGTTTCTGTGGCCTATTAGAACTAAATTTTTCTGTCACCTTACGGACGCAAAATTAGGTGCCAACGAGAGGTATTTGTGTCAGCGCAACGTTTCAGGTTTTACGCGTGGCACAAGTTCAGCACATTCTAAACATTGGCACAAATACCTCGCTAGCCATCTGCAATCGTTTGGCGGCAGCTTCGAACGACTTTTTGTCCGATTGTTCCATGATGTTGCGAGTCCTCTGCTTGTCCTTCTTCTTCAATCTGTCAGCCAGTTCGTCTCGTTCCTTGATGTCCGTCAATCGTTCTCGCTCCATTTTGTCCATTTCATCTTCATCGTCCTCGTCTGAATTGTCCAGTTTCGCTTTCTTCTTGTCTGCAACATGGTTCGTTCCCTTTTTTGCCGGTTATAGCAAGGTTCACAATTCACACTCTACATAGCAGCTACAGTCTGCCGACTCCACAGCAACACAATTAAAAAAATGGGCGGGAGGGGGATCGCACATGGCATTTTCGCTCAGCATAAAAAACGTTCAGCATGTGACCGTGGCCAATTCCAGGGAAGTCATGGATAGAATCATTCTTCACGATGGCAAAAGCGCCAGGCAGAAACAGCTTTTCGAACTTGGCCCCTTCATTGACCAGGGGCTGGATCCAACACCAGGAGGGTATTTACCTCTTTCATGACCTCAGTCTTCCCCCTCACCAATGATTTTATGCTTTTCAGACGCAAAGTAGATGTTGCTCCAGCTCGCGCGCTACGCCTTTTAAGACATTTTTCGACAGTTAATTTGCAGCGAAAGTATAAAAAAACGTGCTGTCCAAAAACACGTGTGAAACACGTGATTTTTTAAAGTTTTTGTTGGGACTTTTGGATGCTAAAAAGACCGTGCGGCACCTTAACTGGGGCCAAACCACGAAAAAACACAAAATTTTGTGACATTGGCACCTAAAAACACAAATATTCCCTGTGGCTGATTTTATGCCATCGCACCTAAACTTAGTCAGAAACGAGCGTTTACTGTGGCTTCCATACCTACCCTTCCTCCTTTCCCCTTTCACCCGTTTCCTCTCATCTTTCCGTGATGACGTGCTTGGCTGTTCGTCATCGCTGCTGTGGTCGCTCAACATCTCCAGTCGCGCTGACTGCAAAATCGTTACTTTCACACAACCATTCAATAAAAAATCAGCACATGAATTGACAACGAAAGCCAAGCACAACGACCTGTTTGTGCATTTCAATAATCCTCTGTTCGCGCAGTCGCTCGGCGCTGATTGGCTTGGCAACTTTTGGCTGCGGTCGCTGATTGGACGGCAGTTTTGCCCAAATCTGAGCGGCAAATTGATTCATTCGTGGGTTCATGTCCACAGCACCTGTATCTCCAAGTCGGCTGACAAAATCGTCGGTTGAGCTGGATTTTCGCGCCAACGTCACCAGGAATTGCGCCAATGTTCGGTCGCTCATGCCCAGAACGGAGTGCAACTGATCGGATACCCACTCTTCCATGTTGGTGCTGACTGAATCGTGTGAGAAAAATTAGTGAAATGAGGAAATTCACACTATTATCGCACCGAGAAATAAGATAGCACTTTCTTTCCACGAAAGAATGTGTGGACATCAACCAGAATGACAGAGCACTCACAAAATGCAACAATTATAAAGTACTTTTATGCACGTGGTCATTGTAACAGAACATAAACAACACAACAAGACGAGGATTACAGAGAGTAACAGCACAAACAACAACGGACACATTTCAAACAAAATCGTAATTGATAGCGTCAAAAAATCCAGTATTATGTATCAAAGTAATTCACAGTCACAGCACCGAGTCAAGGAACAATATCACCGAAAACTACTTGTAAATTCGACCGCTTTCGATTTCATGTGGAAATTATTCATCGTCACTCGATTCGCTCAGTTGCAAATCTTCGTCTGCAAATTTCTTCGTTAAATTTTGATTTTTGAATTGTTAAAAGTGCAAATTTATGAACGTTCACTAACGCAACTGCGAGGGCGCTTTGGCGGGCTTTTGGTTCGACTTCACATCCTCCATTTCGCCATCACTCGAATTCTCTGACGAGTGCTCGGCCTGGTCACCGGCCTCTTCGGACTCCTCACTGCTGCTCTCTTCGTCACTGCTGCTTTCCGATAGTTCACCGATTGGTTCGGGTCCGGCACGAGTTGATTTCGCCTCTGATTTCGTTGATGATATTAATTGATGCTGTTGTTGTCTGCGACGTCGCGCTTGTTCAATTTCGTCCTTGACCTGTTTCAATTGGGCACTCGCGTCGTCGCCTCTGCAGTTCATTTCACATTTGATTCATTACAAATTTTCAATAAAATCCTTTTCAATAATATTTTAATTTTCAATAAAATCGAGACCGATATCAAACGCGGTGATCAGTCAAGTGTCTTGCCTTTTTCACACAATACTATCGATTTTGACCAGCGCAGTGTTTATTGTCGACATATCGATGCGATGCGATATCGGGTTAGTGTTTTTCTCCGAAAACAAACGAACAATACGTGGAAGCTCTAACCTAGCTTTCTTCACTTGCATCGTCGTTGACAATTTCTCAATGGTAAACTGCCCGGTTTCATGATCGAAAATCAACAAACAATCGCGCTCGGTGGTGGGCTTTTGCGATCCTTTATACACCTGAACGATGGACGAACGTCTCTCGTGTTATTTCTATCAGTTGACCCACAGGGCTAGCGCAATAAAAACTGCAGTATGTATTGAAAAAAACGTACAGTCATATTGTCGGTATCCGACTGAGAACTTGGCACGACGACCGTAATTTCGTTCTTGGCACCAATTGCCAAATACGATTCTTTATCGTCGCATCCCGATGAAGCCGGTTTGAAATCATCTGAAGCAAAAATGATAACGATTAGAACGAAAACATAATACAAATTACTTGACATTTACGGTGTTACTTCCTGATCCAGTCTGTCAGGAATTAAGTGTGCCCTCCGAATTTCTTGGGTGAAATTAACTAATTGAGTAAGGAAGACCCAATATTAGAAAAGAGAAATTTTTGACGTGGAAACGTAATTTATTTTGGGCCTTTCTTGGAAAAAAAGAATCCTGTAAAAGGGTATATTTGACGATCATCGGTCAATTGACCTCTAAATTGCCTATTTTAAGCCAGCACTAGATAACTGCTTTTGGGCAAAAATTGGGGAGTTTGTGGTTGGTAGGGTTAAAGGCAGCGTGGTGGCAGGCCAATCGACCCAAGATACCCTAGGGGGGAAGGTTTCGGAGTTACTCCAGATACCCCCCAAAGGCCACGCAAGATACCCCTGTGGTCCGTCAAAAGGTCGTTTTTTGCATGCAATTTACTGCAAAATTGGCCTAAAAATGGGTACTTTTTGACATTTGTGCCGAAAATTGGCCTAAAACGACCATTTTTGGGTGTTTGCGCGCGAATTTTAGGGGCTCCGAGGTCGAAAAACAGTTTTTTATATGATAAGTCAGTGCATGCTTCTTCGGCACCATAGTTTTCTATATTGTAGCCCCACCAATCTGTGAAACGGTTGTACAGAACGTATGGAAACTAATAGGCACCATATGTACATACATACAAGTGTACGCATACTGGCGCAGGATCTCATTCACAGGGGCTCTATTTGGAGAATTCAGGTACCGGAGAACGCCAAATACGTCCCGTGGGGCTAAGCTTAGGATTCACATCGAATATGAGGTTTCAATCAATTTCCCAAATATGCCCGCACTTTGTATAAGCATGTGAGACATGAATAAAAATATCTGCAGATGCGGCGCGCTTATTCAGAACAAGTAATCTGTTTCCAGTGGCGGCTTTTTGGAGCAGCATATTTGGCAATTTCCGGCACATCGCTCCTTTGATCAGACCTTAACCAGCTACAATACATAAACGATAATCGCTTCCTATTGTCGGTGAATCATTATCGTCTGTGTTTGACACGTGAAATTTAGTATCCTGCGACAATCTACGCAGTTAGTCGCCCCCACGTCCGCGTGATATTTATAGACAAACACTGATAGATAAAATAGTCGTGTCCAGTCCACGTCACGTTCAGATGCTGCTGGAGTAACCGAATCGCCCTCGTACATACGTTGATGATCACCACGTGAGGGGTCACGTGACGAAAAAGTTTGAGTTTTCAAAAATTTTTGTGTAGCGCCTCCATTTCACCTGAAACGACGTTTGCGCTGCTTTTTCTAATAAAAAAATTTTTTTTTAAAAAAACAGTGCTCCAATAAAACATTTTTTTCAACCCCGCACTCGAGATACCCTTTGGGGTCGGCTCGAGATAGTACCCTCCCCCCCATCCCCCCAAGGGTTTAGTCTCCTGAGAGGGTCCGAAACTATATATGCAGCTTTAGACTACTCTATTATTATAAAAATTGCTAACATTTATAAAAAACTAAATAAAACACTGCTATACACTCCTTTTACTCGAGATAGATACCCCTTAGGGGGGGAATCCCCCCAGCACAGTGTAGTTCCTGGGGGGGAGGGGGACCCCCCTCGGGTACGTCTGTTCCCCCTCCGAGGTACGCCTGCCCCACTGTTCCCCCTCCGGGTACGTCTGCTCCCCCAATTTTTTCCTAAAATGGGCAAATTTAGGCCTAAAATAGGCATTTTTAGGCCAAAAATAGGTAAACTTTAGGTGAAACCTCCAAAAAAACGCCAAAATACCCTTTTTATAGGGGATTTTTCGCAAAAGAAGGCAAAAATAGTCCAATTTTTCGACCTCAAAAAATGACTTTTTTCCGTCCCCCCCCCCAAATTGAGACTTCCCCCCCCCGTTCCCCCCAGGTAGGTACGTCTGTTCCCCCTCCGGACCAGGAACTACACTGCCCCAGCAACTACAGTGGTTGTTAAAGGGATGTCGGGCAGTGTAGTTCCCGGGGGGAGGTCCCACTAGCACACCAACCGCCGCGCCAGGTACACTAAGCCGCCTCAATTTTTGCCTAAAATTGGCATTTTCAGGCCTAAAATAGGTGATTTTTAGGTCCAAAAAAGCCCACGGTTTAGGGCACCCATAGTCCAAAAACGCCTATCTTGGACAAAGTTTTGTCGGGACATGGTCTGAAAAAGGTTTACAAATGCACTGAGAGCGATAAAAGTACTCATTTTGCACTGTTTTGAACCGATTCACAGTCGCTTTTGTTTCACCACCTTGTTTTGAAAAAAAACAGTTTTTTTTCAAAAGTTACCACTTGGAACAGTTTCCGAAAAAAAACGTTTTTTAAGGTCTCGGAAAAACGGTTATTTTTAGGTTTTTTTCACTCAGTACAATACCGTCTGGGATTGCGATGCGTTTCACTTGAGTCGCTGGAGGTCCTATTTTTGGGTTCTACGTTTGTCACTCGGTCAAATTTAATGGGTTCTGTGATGGCGGCTGGCGGGTAAATTTTGGGGTTCTATTTCCGTCCGACAATACCACACTTGATCAACTGACGCAGCGTTTAGGCTTGGCCTGGCCAATGTTCAAGAAAACTAGAAATAAGCAAAAACCAACATCGCAAAGTCGAGATTGTGCCGTCATTTTTGTTTTTGTACACATTGAAGCTCTTGCCCAAATCCAATGGATATGTTCCGGGTGGAGCGAACGTTGAGCTCGATGATGATGATGATGATCCTCCTGTCGCAGCGTTCATCTCAAAATTTACAGAATTCCTTGAAATAAAAATTGCTCTACAGCATTGCCTCCTCTCCACCGCACCGTAAAAACCTAAATACATGGGCGACTCTATTAATACACTGACCAGTGGTGTCGTTGAGAAATCGAAATTTTCCCATACCCAGCCCACTTTTCGGGAAATTTCCCATACATACCCCAAAAATCAAAAATTTCCCATACCATGGGGGTTTTCCAAAACCTCAAAAATTTCCCATACCCGAGGGTGGGGGTTTTGAAAACAAATGACCCCAAAAATCTTCTAAAAGTGCCAAAATTGGTCTAAAAAGTGCTTAAAACAGAGTTTTCTTGCGGTAGTAAGCGATTTTTTACATTTTTGGACGAAAAATGGACAATTTTGGTACTTCTCAGGGTCAAAAAGTCATTTCTTAGGGGTGCTTGTTCCAAAAGTGAAAAATTTCCCATACCCCATACCCCCGGCCGATTTCCCATACCCCATACCAGGTGGGTAACCCCCCAACCCCCCCCCCCCAACGACACCACTGACACTGACCCCATTTTGGGGGCCGTATTATGGGGGCTCTATTCCGGGGCGGGGATCTATTAACTCACTGAGTCTGAACCTGAACCGAATCTGAAAAACTGTTCCACACCTAAAGCTGTATTCGAAGGGGGCTTATTCGCTTCTGTGTCATTTATTCGTGCCTATTCATCAATAGGAGGCGTATTATATGTTCCACACGAACAACAAACGTGCATAAATGTACCATGCATGTGCGCACAACTATCAAGCCTTAATACACAACTGTGTATGTAGGGATTTCATTGGGGGCTCTATTCCGGGGGGCAGTGTTGGAGTTACTCTGGAGGGGGATACCTACTGTACCGCGCTCGGAGAGGGGGATACCTACTGTACCAGAGTCGATGGCCTGGGGGGTTATGTACCTAGGGGGGGTTGGGGGGGGGTTGGGGGGATAGGTTTTTGAGTGAAAATTTTTAATGTGTTTATTATGTGTGGAATCGTGTGAAAACGTAGTATTTGCGCGCGTAGCGCGCGAATTTTGGGTAATTTGAGGTAAAAACCACTGATTTTACACTAATTTTGGCCATTTTAGTCAAAAATTGGCACGGGGGGATACCTACTGTACCGAGGTAAAAATCGGGGGGATACCTACTGTACCATGCCAAACATCGGGGGGGATACCTACTGTACCAGGCGAGGGGGATACCTACTGTACTGGGGGGGGGGCAGTGTAGTGGCAGGCAAATGGTTGCAAGGTACCCTTGGGGGGGATGGATCCAGATGGTTGCAAGGTACCCCCCTACCCAGCCTCCGGGAAGCTGCAAGGTACCCCTGAGGTCCGAAAAAGGGTGTTTTTTGCATGCATTATACTGCAAATTTGGCCGAAAAATTGGCACTTTTTTGCATTTTGGCCGAAAATTTGCCTAAAATACGTATGATATGGAGGTTTGCGCGCGGAGCGCGCGATTTTTGGGGTTTTAAGGTCGAAAAACACCCATTTTTGCCTATAAAAACCATAAATTGATGGTTGCAAGGTACCCTCCGGGGTGGTTGCAAGGTACCTACCCTTCCCCCCATCCCCCCTCAAGGGGTGGTTGCAAGGTACCTACTCCTTAGGGGGGGAATCCCCCCCATCCCCCCCAGCCACTACACTGGGGGGGGGGCTATCCCCCCCAAACCCCCCACCTCCAACACTGCCGTGGGGGCTCTATTAGCTCACTGACCCCTTTTTGGAGGGCTGTATTACGGGGGGGGTCTACCGTAAAAACCCGAACAGTCCCCCAGAATAGAGCCCCCTAAAAGCGGTTACTGATAATAGAGCAGAGCCCCCCGGAACAGAACCCCCTAATAGGGGGGGTAACCCCCTCCCCCCAACGACACCGCTGATACACACTAGAGGGCAGTGGTGTAGCTACCCAGGCGGGGCGGCAACCTACTGTACCACCAAAAATGTGGGGCGGCAACCTACCTACTGTACCGGCCGGCCGGTAGGGGGGAAGAAAATTTTTTAGGTCGAAATTTTGATGAAAATGTGCTCTAAAACGCTAATTTCGCGCGTGGCGCGCGATTTTTCGCCTATTTGGAGTGAAAAATACCGATTTTATACCATTTTGAGCCAAAAATAGCAACTTACTGTACCAGCCGCCGGGCGGCGACCTAGCTAGTGTACCAGGATGCAGTGGTGTCGTTGGGAAATCAAAAAGTCAGGATACCGGATACCCAAAATCCAAAATTTTCGGATACCGGATACCCAAAATGAAAAATCTCGGATACCAGGGGGGGGGGTTGCTCCCTAAAATAAAAAATCTCGGATACCCAGGGGGGGGTTGTTCAAAAAAGGTCAGTTTTTTTTAGTGGAAAATTGAGCAAAATCGGTGTTGAAAGCGCAAAAAATGGTCATTTGGGGGGCTATGCTTGCGCCAGCAAGCGATTTTGAGCATTTTGGAGGTAAAAATGGGCGATTTTTACGGTTTTCGGAAAAATTTTAGGGCAGGATACCCCTGGACAAAAAGTCGGGATACCGGATACCCCTGGGTGAAAAAATCAAGATACCGGATACCGGATACTAGGGGGGGTAACCCCCCCCCTTCCCCCCCCCCCAACGACACCACTGCCAGGATGGAGCGTCAACCTATCCACCTACTGTACCTTGGGGAGCCCCCACCCCCACCCCTGCCAAACCATTGCTAGAGGGGACTTCACTTGTTTTGTTAGGAGCGGCTGGGCTCTGCTCTATTCCGGGGGGGTGCCTCTATTAAATCGCTGACCCCTTCTGTATTGCGGGGGGCACTATTCCGGGCCCGGGGGTGCACTATCTCCCCCTCCGAAAAAACGGGGGGTCCGCTACGGTATCTCGCCCTCCGGACCAGGAACTACACTGACCAACCCAATACCCAATACTCAATACCAATACCAACCCAATACCGAACCCAATACCAGGCACTTCAGGGTATTGATCTGGTATTGGGTATTGGTATTGGGTTTCACCCGGTATTGGTATTGGGTATTGGTAGGTATTGGCAATGGTGTAGCTGGGGGGGGGGGAGTGGGGGGGGTCCCCCCTAGGTACAGTAGGTAGGTTGCCGCCCCTCACCTGGTACAGTAGGTAGGTTGCCGCCCCTCCCCTGGTAGAGTAGGTAGGTTGCCGCCCCACCTAACTTTTCACCCAAAACATTCATTTTTGGCTTAAAATTGCATAAAATTAGCTATTTGTTAGCAAATAGGCGAAAAATCGTGCGTTGCGCGCGAAATTAGTGTTTTAGGCTATACTGGCAGGCGGAAAAAACCGGTTTTTTTTCGGAAAAAAACGAAAAAAAACCGTTTTTTCCGAGACCCGAATACTTTTCCATTTATTTTTCCGTCGGTACCTTTTCGGTTTTTGATCGGAAAAATATCGGTACTTTATTCCAATTTTTCCAAAAAATTGTAATGCAAAATTGATGAGTTTTTCGATTTCAGTGAAAAATTGGCTCGAGCACAAAAATTAACCGGCCCAAAATGGGCCAAAAAGCGTGTGAACCAGTGCTGTGGCTTTTTTGGCAGATTTCCCCCCCCCAAAAATCCCAGGTACACTACCCCCCTACCCGCCCCGATTTTTTCCACCTATGTACCCTAGGTACCCGCCCCGCAAAAGTAGCCACAGCACTGGTGTGAACCAAGTGTTTTCGACTGACTTCACCACTCTTCAAGAGCACTCTCGTCACTTCGAGCAAATTTTGCACTGAAATTGTAATATTTTTCGAAATTACGTTCTTAAGTACTGGAAAAGTATTTGGAAAAAAACGGTTTTTTTTCACGAAAAATAAAGAACGGTTCTTTATGACAGTATATTTTAGGCCACATTTTCTTCAGTATTTAGACTTAAAAAATTTCGGTTTCCAGATGACCCCCCAAGTGGTACGACCCCCCCCCCTAGCTCGGCTGGTACAGTAGGTAGGTTGCCGCCCCGCATTTTGGGTGGTACAGTAGGTTGCCGCCCCGCCTGGGTAGCTACATACACCACAGGATTTCAAAGCTTCGCCACCAAAGTTCTTAGGGTTTCCCAAAAAGGCCGGGTCGCGACTTTGGACTTTCAATCGGACCGGGCCGAAATTTTGTTCGTTCGATGGCTCGATCCTAATCTCTCGTTTTTACGAAGCAAACTAAATTTTTCGTAATTTTTCGTTTAACTTTTCTCTTTTCCTCATCTCTGTCTCTGGATCCAACCGCAAGTTCTGCAGCTGGAAAGGAAGAGATCCACTTCCGGGGTATACGACTTCCGGTGGTTGATGGCACGCGTGCGGGTCGGAATTTGCGGGTTGCGGGTTGGGAACGATTAGAACTTCTGGCCCGCAACCCGCATGATACCAGCGAATTTCCACGGCCTCAGAAAACGAAAATAATGATAAATACCAAAGCCACCATTGTAACTTTACTTTAAAATCAATAATCAGGGTTGTTCCATGAATAGCATGGTAATTCAGGATCATTGTACAAGTTGTGGTCGTTCTTGGTATCGGTCTATTGTATCGTCCATTTTACGGAATTTGGGTTATGGCTATTATGTGTAACTCATTAGTTTCGGGCAGCAATCGCAATGTGATATTCAATTTAAGTACAACATCAGTGAATGACTGCGATCGCCACCTTACTCATTCATCAATATCGATTTATCCACGTCGTTGTATGTTGTATTTCTGTTGTGCCTCCATTCTCTTTCGTACCTCGGGATTGTTAGATCGACGTCGTGGTTGTTTCAATTGTTTGTCGGCCGGCACATCGCTGCAGATCTGCAATGTTGGCTGCTTGATCGATTGATTGAACGGGTGAATGATTCAATGAATGATTGATTTATCCATCGCGATCGTTTATTGATTGACATGCCTCGTGCTCAAAATGCGGTGGTTCGTGTTCGCTGATCCAGGACACCGCACGACGTGCCGAGATGGATTTCTGTGACGATCGCTGGTCTTCACCACTGCCGCTCTCCTCGTCATCACTGTCGCTGTCGTGACTTTTGCTCGATGTATCCGTTGTCGACGCGTTCTCGCCCTTTCGCAGCAGAATCGGTGGCGCAGCGACTGAAATTACAGACCATTGATACGAAAATACGGAGCCTATACAATTCTATACTTTCTTACCATGGCCGCCAGTGCGCAACAACTCTCGTTCCCGTTTCACAATCAGTTGTACGTCCGGTGGCATTGGAATTGGGGAAAACGCGTGATGTGCACGTTTATTCTTCTTACCGCCAGCTGAAAGGAAAGGAGCCTATTTGACTTATTCTTCTCTCTACTCGTCACAATTTCGCAATCAAATCAGATTATAGTGTGGCTTGAAACATTACCTTTCTGCATCGGTCTTGATTGACGAGCGCCGGGCCCACCGCCACTGTCCAGGTCGCCCTCACCGGCGTCTCGTTCGCTTCTTTCCCAGGAGGATCGAAATTTGGTGGACACTTCATCCGATTGTTCGCTGTTCTCAACGGCCGTCTTTTCGGATCGATCGCGGATTATTGATTGTTGAATTCTATTGGTCGGTGATGGTCGCTTCTTAGAATAAAATTGGTTTTTTGTATTTGAGTTTTCTTTGAAAAAATACTCAAGGTGAATGATTTATGTACTGGTTCAAACTTCGCTCTCATTCTGTTCAGCACTCCGCCGTGCGACACCGCTTTTCTGCAAATTTCATAAAGGCTTGCCTTAATTATTCAGCGATCAGCTCAATATTTTTAAAAATTTAGCCCACCTAGTTCGTTTCTCACTCTGTTCAGAGATGGCTGACTCACTGGTCGAGCTGTCGGCGGCGCTGCTGACGGCCGAAGGAGGAGGGCGCTCAACTTCGACCACGCATTTGCCTGAATTTCAAGGGAAACTGGGGAATTCGACGCTGAAATCACAGAAAAACTTTCGAAAATACGAAAACTAACCGCTGTTTTTCAGGGATCCAACCATCGTGCTCTTACATTCGGCCTTATTCGTTGGATTGTTGATGTCGTTGATTCGTAGAATTCGGTCCTCGCGTCGCAGGCCTGCAGTCAATCAGTTAGAACAACGCATCCTCTGGACTCTCTGTCTACGTACTGATACTTTCAGAGCTACTGCATGCAATGTCTCGTCAATCTGTTGTTAAACCTCCAAATTACAACAACGAATATTCTTTGGTGACACAAAATGGCGGATCCCGATCATGTCACCATAAGGTGGGAGGACTGCAATTATGGGATCGCAGTCGACAGCTAATTTGAGAATACGACGAACTGACCAGCAATGGAGGCGGCACTGTCGGGCGCGACATACGATATCATCACGCGTTTGTCGCCGTTTTCATCGCAGATTTCGCGCACGTACAATCCCAAATGAGTCGAGGCCGGCGTCCATACCAGCGTACACGTGTGCTGTGAGCTGCAACTTATTTGGAAAAATAAAGTTTGATAATGTTGATATGTATTCATAGTGTAAATGTGTTCATCCTCTTTGTGGCGACATATCGAAACCTGCCCAAAGAAGATGCGTTATATGAGGAGTGCGCTAGGAGAGTCACAGCAGCTTTGGAACTAAGATAGAGCCGAAAGATCTCCATTATTGGGTTTTTAAAACATTGAAAGTCACTACAAAGCGGCTATATTCTAAATCGCCGACGCTTTTCGTGAGGCCTATTTTGTAAACAACCCAACCGAGTAATAGATTCTGATGATGGAACTCCAGTATTTTGTAGTGGTGGATTTTTCGCCTGGCCACGGACCATTTTGTTCATTATTCAGGTATTCGTTCTGTTTTGATGTCGACGTTATAAAATTTTGTCAAGATTCGGTTCTTGTTTTGGTGTGTTATGTGGTGTTTGTAGGGAATTACAGAAAAATTGGGTGGGAGAGAGGATGGTGTTGATGATGGGAATCAGGTTACTGTTGAGCCATGTTGTGTTGTTTCGTTGTTCATTAAAGAAAAGGAAAAATGGAAATGATTTGTATTTCCGTTTTTGCCCCGCACTGTTTTGCTAACGTTGCGATGTATACGAGTACCATAACCCACTATCGCACAGTAATTTCTGTTTTAGCCATAAATTCCATGCAGGACACAGTCTAAATTTCTGTTTCTTTTCATAGCCTATGAAAAACAGTTTTGCAGACGACGCTCAGTTGCTATACTGTGCTGGGTACGTACATAAGTGTTCATATTTTTACCAACTTCTCCAAAAGGTCACCCACCCGCTGTGTCAAGCTGATTGACGCACAAAAACTTTCACAAATTACATGGTAGGATTGTGACACTCCTCCTCGGGCGTGTTATCGCGGTGCAAAATGTCTCGACTTTGGTTTTGCAATGGCTCAAATCTAAGTAGCACAAGTTTAATAGATAATTCTTCAGTACTGTTTGTCACAGTCAATGCGACTCGTATAGCATCCCAATATCGTCTGGCTTGACGGTTCATCGTTGTAGGAACCTTTTCGAAAACAACACACGTGAGTCACGCAGCCACGTTGAACCGAAACGCGCACCCGGCCACCCGAACTCTTATTCGTATACATTGCCACCACCAAGACACAACGCTATCATTTCTACGAATCGTACTAGGCAGCTTATGGCTGAATGCGGCCCGAAAACACAAACAGCTCAACAGTTGTCCCACGTTTCAACGGTAAACATCTGTGTGTGGCAGCGCTTCCACAAAACTCTTCGCTGCACAACTAACGCCCAAATTAGTACTTCTTGGTGTCCGCCTTAGAACACGAAATACAAATGCCAACACCAACACAGCAGTACATACGTACCTGGGCGCCACCTGACCTGAATGGTGCACGCACTGTTGAATTGTAATAATATCAACTGTTTGTGTTTTGGCTTTGTGGCAGCACCTTCAATACCACCAAACTGACCACTATAGCTGCAACGGGCTGACGTTCATTTCACCTTCACATCTGGTCGACTTCACCAACCCAACCAATGATCACACGAAAATTAAAATTGCACCACACGTTGAACCTTCAGCACATTTTGTTGTGAGGCTGCGAATGATAGTCTAGGCTGTGTGACAGACAATACGTATGGGACAACAATTGACGCGCTGTGTGTCATGTAACATCAAAGCACATTCTGGTTCTTGTTTTTTTTCTTTTTAGTTTCTGATTCAGGCAACTATAATTTGTACCATATCAGAATTAGCGAAAGCGAAAGTTGCATTTCCCCGTAGCATACTACAGTGCGTTGTGAAGCGCTCAGGTTTTTCAAACGGTTGGTTGTTTGAGTGAAGCCAACGTACACAGCGCAGCAGCAAAAGCCAGTAGCTTTGCGCGTGTGTGTATAGTACGCAAGCATGTAGGTGGGGTACACAGCAAGCCAGGAGACAACAACTGGCTTCTTCGTCAGACACAAGGTGACTTAAAATAACTCGCAATTCGCTTGAAGCACCCAGCGGCGTGTGGGTTGGTGTGGTGAATGTTGCTTCTTAGCTGGTTTCTGACTGACTGCTCTCGCGGCCGGCGGTGGGGTTTTTGAATCCAGTTGTACATCTAAAGGGCACGCAGCTGCCACAAGAGGCCCAACCATTGTGAACCTATAGACTCGCAGTAGTAGCAGCGCGCGCAACATCCCATAAACGCGCGTTTCTGTAATCTGGTCTTTACACAGCACATTTTAAAAGAAGCAGCTACCCGAAACTTCGTTCGGCCGCAGCTTTTCAAAAATTGCCCCCGAAATTGTCACAGTACCCATAACTGGTCACTGATACATTTTGGGATATTGTCCTCACTCCGTTCCGAACCACATTCATTTCATTTCGGGGGCTCGATCTGAAAATGTTTGGCATTTTACTTAGGCAGAAAGCGAACGAATAACATAATATACGATGAATGACACGTCTGTCGGCCACAACCTTGCATTGTCGAGCCATCCTGTTGCTTCTCAGAACCTCAGCACATAAAAGCTCGCTGGGAACGAATTCCCATCGGGGTAATGCAGCCACAGCAACGACCGTTACTAGTTTTACACCGTTGCAGGCGCGTGCGCGTTTCGCACTTAGGTTTATACTGTATAGTCCAGCCACGTGCTCATGAGACGACTTTTTTTAAAGCTTGCTTGGCCAGATTCAAAAATGCGCCGGCAACACGGGTTTTCGCAAACAAAAGAAAGAGATTGGGCCGAGGACATGATGACAAGTTCCAGCTGGCTGACCTCAATTTGTTGCGTGCTTACGCAAACAGCAGCGTTGTTCAACACGCAAATGTTTTGGGAGTCAAAAGGGATTTTACGCACCGAGGTGGAGAGCGTGCTTTTAAAAAATACATACGTTTCTCTTTCTTTCATTTCCGAAATACGTGGAACCGGAACATTATTGGATCCGTTCAAGTCAACTTCAAAATAAGTCGTCTCATG
This sequence comes from Rhynchonema sp. JSB1_4, assembly GCA_030248065.1. Taxonomy (NCBI): domain Eukaryota; kingdom Metazoa; phylum Nematoda; class Chromadorea; order Monhysterida; family Xyalidae; genus Rhynchonema; species Rhynchonema sp. JSB1_4. The sequence continues at coordinate 24,020 of JASAMV010002668.1, read as the reverse complement.
AGTTCGTGGCTGGACTATACATACCATAGGTAGCTGTGAGCTAGCCGCTACCTGATGCATAATACCTACCTACATACCTACTGAGCCGCTGTGTAATATCTGGATCGGTGTGTACTATACCTGCCTTAGGCCCAGGCAGCTGCGTAAAGGCCACCAAAACTTTCTCTCTCTCGCGCGTCTACCGCTGTTACCCGACATTCATTCTGTTTCATTTCAGTTGCTGACTTGAGTCGTCTGAGTGTTGTGCTGCGTGCGAGCAGAGAGTCGGAAGGTGCAGTTGTTGGCCTTTGTTGCGTTCACTTGGTTAGTTCGCTCATCTTTCACTGGATTAACTGATTAGTATCAGACTTCTTATAAAGTACAGGTTGAAATCCCACCACCATGCTTTGTTCCTATGCAGTGCTGTATCCTAATTTTCCGTGTATTTTCGTATGATAACATTCTAACTAAAATTTGAACTGTTGTTCATGAGCTAAGCTAAGTTCTCTTATTGGACCTGATCCATCGTTTATGCCTTTTAAGCACCTACAGAAACTTTAAGTTTAAGCCTTTGATCAAAATTTCCAAAAAATTGCTTTCAAATTGAATCCACCCATCGCGCTTTGCATTCATGTCCGGAAATCCCAATCAACTTTCTTTCAGATCTAGTTCATAACCCCGAACCCCTCCTCCTAACTCAACATGTGTGACGAAGAAGTTGCCGCTTTGGTCGTGGACAATGGCTCCGGCATGTGCAAAGCCGGTTTCGCCGGTGACGACGCTCCCCGTGCCGTCTTCCCCTCGATCGTCGGTCGCCCCCGTCATCAGGCTAGTTCACCAGATTTTTATAACCATTTACGTTAGGTTATTTCAATTGTTACAGTTACATTGGCCTGTCTAAGCTTGAGATTTCAGAAAACTAAGACACAGCAAACAGTCCAGTGAAATTTGTTCTGTGTGTGGTGTGGTGATGCGTGTAAATTAATGATTGTGTCTGAGATCCAGCGTTGTGCTATAGTGCTAAGCTCAGTGAAGTTGCGAACACTGCAGTTTACTAACTGTATGCCCTACAAACCGTTAGCGTGTGTAGTGTTCTAAGTGGACACTGCGCACAACAACTCCTTTGGTTGGTGCGGCATTGGCCTAGCGCGTCCACAAGAATTTAGGAAACTTTGGTCGTCGAACCATGGTCAGTAGAGTACCGCTCATGTTATCCGAAGGTGGGATGTCCGAGTTCGAGTCCTCCTGGTTCGCAATTATTTTTTGCCACTGTCGTCGGCGCAAAATTCAGTTAAGTCAGTTTAAAATGAAACAACTCTGAACTGAGCGTGTCAAGCCTATAGTTTCTTTACTTGATCACGAATACCTCATAGCCAATATTTAATGCTTTTGATTCATTTGATCGACGCTCATACTTCATGTTGTCATGTTGCATTTTTTCAACCGGAAACAATAGGTTTGCTAAAACCACAGAAACCATCGTATACATGTACATGTCTCCTTGGTGCCCTACATATGTACATAACAGCCGCTGGCTCCGTCAATCTATCATTATTGTTATGTACGTCAGGCTGTCTGTGTGCGCCCTTCTCATTCGCACGCAACCAAGTTGGTTCCGCGTTGCGCACCATCGGCCACTCGCATACCTACACCGCAGCAAAATCCAGCCATATCTGTTCGCCGCGCGTGTGGGGAATGTATAGGCGCAAGCAGTTGGCGGTGGCTGTCACGGTCTGCGTTGAGAAATTGAAGCCTGCCTGGCTGGCGCACCACGTGTGTATGATGTATTTTTAGTGTGGCTGTGGCGGGACGCTAATGTGTAAACGAAGAAAGTATTGGGTGGCTTGAACGTCGGTGTTGATGGCAATGTTGCATTAGGTCGGCCATATGCACATATTGTATGTGCGCTTTGCCCTACACCATCACAATACCTGGAATATTGCAAAAATGTGGGACTGCTCACTGGAAAGACATTTGGCTGCAAACTAAAAGTGCAGTGGAATTGATTCAATACCAACAAATGTGTGAGATTTGCAATTTTTTCTTCAAATTACTTGACCTAAAACCGAAGTTAACAAACAAAACTTGGAACTATGATTAACATGAACATGATAGACCTGATAAGCAGACACACCACAAATGCACGAAATTCAAGTGAGAAGAAAAGTAGCATGGAACCATGAACTAACGTTTCCCCTTGCCACTTCAGGGCGTCATGGTCGGTATGGGTCAGAAAGACAGCTACGTCGGTGATGAGGCTCAGTCGAAACGTGGTATTCTCACGCTGAAGTACCCCATTGAGCACGGTATCGTCACCAACTGGGATGACATGGAGAAGGTACATAATACGATATCTTAGTTTTGCCACGTCAACATCCGGGTAAAATCGGTCAAGAAGTGTCTGCCATTTTTTAAAGTTCTTTATTCTTCCGCCCCATTCTCAGATCTGGCATCACACCTTCTACAACGAGTTGCGTGTCGCCCCCGAGGAGCATCCCGTCCTGCTCACTGAGGCCCCGTTGAACCCCAAAGCTAACCGTGAAAAGATGACCCAGGTTCGTTCATGATGGTCATCAGATTCGATTGACTATTACCGGGCACAAATGTTGAATAAGACTGCGGACTTGCTGACGTCTGTTAATGAAGTTTCATTGATTTTCCAATGTTCTCGTGCTTTACAGATCATGTTCGAGACGTTCAACACGCCCGCCATGTACGTCGCCATCCAGGCCGTGCTGTCGCTCTACGCGTCCGGTCGTACCACCGGTGTTGTGCTCGACTCCGGCGATGGTGTCACCCACACCGTGCCCATCTATGAAGGTTCGCAAATTTGTGTGCTTTCCAAACCACTGAACTTGGTGTTACTTTCACTCATCGTGTTGTTTCCGCAAAAAGCAACTGTTACGAACTCAATAAGTCTAACTATGACCACGTTTTGTGACACGTTCAGGTTACGCCCTGCCCCATGCCATCCTCCGTCTGGATCTGGCCGGCCGTGACTTGACCGATTACCTGATGAAAATCCTGACTGAGCGCGGCTACTCGTTCACCACCACTGGTCAGTTTCACGTTTCAGACTTTTTAGCTCGTTTGTTTCTTTGGGATCTATGTGCAATGTACGCACCATGTTCACGAAATAATTCTTGACTTCAGCCGAGCGTGAGATCGTGCGTGACATCAAGGAGAAACTGTGCTACGTCGCCCTCGACTTCGAGCAGGAGATGGCCACCGCAGCCAGCAGCAGCTCGCTCGAGAAGAGCTACGAATTGCCTGACGGTCAGGTCATCACCATCGGTAACGAGCGATTCCGTTGCCCAGAGGCTCTCTTCCAGCCGTCGTTCTTGGGTGTGTGATGTTATAGGTTTTGCTCTAATTTTCACTTTGCGCTAAAACTGGAAAACCACTCACTCTCTAAAAGTACGCCATGCACTGCAGGTATGGAGTCGTGCGGTATCCATGAGACCACGTACAACTCGATCATGAAATGCGACATTGACATCCGTAAGGATCTGTACGCCAACACCGTCTTGTCCGGCGGCACCACCATGTACCCCGGTATTGCCGATCGTATGCAGAAGGAAATCACTGCCCTCGCACCGAGGTGAGCATGAATCTAGTGAACCATTAATCAGTACCCATATTTATGTTATGTTCCTGCGAAGTGCTCATGCGGATAACAAAATAATCGGGTCCCGCTCTGTTCACTAGGTGCAAGTAAAACAAAATCACACTCCATATTGTACTTTTGGTGAACGTGTGCTCAGAGAACTACAGTGCGACGAGTGTTTTGTGCGACCCACTTGACAGCCATTGTTGAATTTCAGCACGATGAAGATCAAGATCATTGCCCCGCCCGAGCGCAAATACTCGGTCTGGATCGGTGGCTCCATCCTGGCCTCGCTGTCCACCTTCCAACAGATGTGGATCAGCAAGCAGGAGTACGACGAGTCCGGTCCGTCCATCGTCCACCGCAAATGCTTCTAAGCATCTTCGGTCAAAAAAACACACGAAATCGTTCGCCACGCATTTCTCTCTCAAAAACAACAACAACAAAACACAAACTTGGACACTCTCTCTCTACTCTTGCTTTCTATATGTTCGTTTTTTCACACGTTTTTTGCGCTCTTACATTGTCGTGTTTTTGTGCTTTGTCACGCACACACGCGCGCGCGTCGATTGAGTTCTTTTTTTCACACCACTCTTTCGAAGCGTGTCGTGTGCGTTGCGTGGCACAAGCGAATGTGTACTTTTTGTTTCGCTGAGCGTCGTTGGGATGACGGACCGTGCCAGAACAATTGCTACAACGTGCCTGTACCATCGAACAAAATGACAATCACAATCATGTTTTTGTGTCTTATATATTCACATTATATTTATGTGTTGCGTTTTGCATATGATTTCTGACCATAAGATTGCTCGCTCTCAATACAGCTATCGTCTTAGCTCATTTTTATAATCTGCAACGAAAATCACGCCATTTTTTACGCGAGATTTGATACGCGACCACCATCTTGTGTATCTGATATCAATCACAACCTCAATATGAAACACTAGGAGGCGACTATTCAATTATACCATATGAGTGGCTGAGAGGCGATTATTTCACATAAAAATTACTGCTTTTTACCACACAAATGCACCAAAATTCGGTAATTATAAGTGTGCAAAGGTGTTGTCACGAGCTCACCAATCTGCCACCAAGATCCTAAACGCATCGCTTCATTCGATCTTGCTCACTGCCACTTTGTTAACAGCGTTCAAAAGTAGTCTCCCGGATCGATCATGTAATTTTGAGCACTCACCAAGTGTGAATCTGAGCCTGTGTGCTTTCAGAGTTGCCCGGTTATGCCGTTGTGTATTGTGTGTTTGTATTGTCCTGTCACGTGCCCAGTGAGTGACTTCATGTCATTCAGACAGATTCTACATCACCGATATATTTGACTTGTGTAATTCGCGTGTGCTCTGGATAGTGCATTTTGGATCGGGTTCTCGTGCCCGAAATTTGCATGATTTCGGTCACGTTATCAATATGCAACAACGGAGATGTGAAACATCAGCCGACAGGCAACAGCAAAGCGCGGGCACCATGTGTGCTTGCGTCTTTTCTTGTTTTTACATATTTATTGTTACAGTTTTGTGCATGTGTATACATACTGTATTGTGGTACCGTTTTCGTCGTTTTTCGTCAATCAAAATCTCTCATTCTCATCTTGTGTCGTGTGTGTCGTGTTCGCGCTCGTTCGTTGTTCTTTTGGATGATAACATTTACGCAGCAGAGTTTAAATAAAAAAGTGCACATCATACAACGATGGACATTCTATTAATTCAAAAACACTCTACATCGCGTGAAAATCAGAAGCAACGTACAACTTACAAAGACTAGGGACTAAAAAGAAGGAAACTTCTACAGAAATGAAAATATTATACTTTTGCTGGCCATAATAGTTCGAGGTAGCCAAAAAAATATCCATGTTCATTTAGAATTGTTGCTCCTTGGCTACCTGGTTGCTGTGCTTCGCTTATGTTTCTGGGCGTCGTTTAAACATCATTAATGACCAAAACTAAAACAATGAAATTTTTCCAAAAAAGTTGAAATGTTTCAACTTTCCTAATTTTTGGGCTCAATGACCACTTTGTGGTTGAACGACCACTCGAATATTTATGTACCATATCCACGAAGTTCAAAGTGTGATTATGGTGTTGCTCGGAATGGTTTTAGTCTATTATAAACTCGAATATTTATGTACCATATCCACGAAGTTCAAAGTGTGATTATGGTGTTGCTCGGAATGGTTTTAGTCTATTATAAACAACTTTTGAATGTTTCACATTTTAATGGATCGATCTTTTCCATAATTCTCTATGTTTCATGATCCGGAAGCTATAATTCAGAAAGAACGCACAACTTTGAAACGGCACCTGTATCAATAAATTGGGTGTTGAAACGGTGTAAATGAAAAGAAACAAAGATCCATGATTTCAAGACGTTTATGCATAGAGACAAGTTCCGAGAAAGAACTCGTTACTGGCCAGAAGCAGCTTTGTAGATGTGCTGTTTGCTTCTGAGATGTTTCACGAGCCCCCACGGCCGTCTGTATGCCTTGTTGCACAGTTTGCATTCGTGTGGACGCAGTTCCGAATGGATAACGGCATGTGCTTGAACGTAGAATTTGGTTTTGAAACATTTGCCGCACGCAGCGCCCTCATGGGGACGGGCATCGCTGTGGGCAATGAATGGCCTTGTGATCAGATGGTGCACTTTGTGACATAAAACTCTCATCGCATTTGTCACATTCACATCGACCTTTGCATGTTTTGTGCTTACCGAGTGCGAACTGAAATTCTTGTATCAAGATCTGATTGGAGCCGGTCATTGTTTGCTGAATGGGTCCGCATAATGCATCAGCGCCGAATTCGGTGTTGAGAACGAACCAGTTGACCGAATGACTGCCGGAGTTGCGCGATGCCTTCGGCGTTATTTGGTGAAGCCTAAGAACAACCCAAAACGTAAACCAGCGCCGGCGCGAGCCCCACTGGCACCATAAAATACGCTGCACATTTGACTGAAACGGAGTGCGCCTGTTTTTGAATTGCCGCGCACATCAGCCAGCAAAGTGACCGTTTGTGGCCGGTGAGACAGCAGCGCGTTGATTGGGTCTGGTGACGGTACCTTTTTCTGCGAAAATACATTACCTCATGCGCAAGTCTAAACACTTTATGCTGCTATAAAAGCGGGATGGCAATCGCTTTGTTGTTCCTCAAAACAGCCATTACACATTGGAAAACGAAACATCATTTTTTGTTGACTATTTTTTAAATTATTTATCTGATCCTCGGTTAAACCCCTCTAAACCAGCGACCAACCAGGTGATGAGAAATTTTTTTCCGATTATGCTATTGGTTTAATTCTCTGTGCATAGCATAGGTGTCGTTGTTGGCCTGTTGCGCTGGATTTTTTCTTTCACGTCCCAAACCATTTGTCCTGCCTGCACACCATTTCAGTTCTCACTATTGCAAGTGGTTTTGTAGCCACGGTCACAAGTTCGACAAAATGGATGCGAAGAAACAAACGACCGCAATCGTGACGGTGCGTGATGCTTTCCGTGATTTAATTCGTTCGTCATTGACGTCCCTTCATATTATGTTCCCTGATTCAGCAAGGCGCGACGAGCGTCAGTGCCAAACTCGGATTCGGCAGTTTCGGTCCGTTGTTCATCAACATCGTCATCATTTTGTTCACAATTGGAGGCGAACAGGTTTGGTAGATCGGCCGACTAGGTTCACGCAACCGCTATTTTTGCAATTGTGTGCACCCTCTTTATAGTGACGTTCGGTTAAGTCGCAAACTTCACAACCTTGCTTTTGTCACCGTTCATTCACCAAAAAATTAGGGGAGCAGGCTAAAGGGGGGTATACAGATCATTTGGGATTGCAGGTTTGAGTTGTCACACACCGTACCACATACTCTCATATTTATTCATTTTTGGTGGATGAAAAACCTATCCGTTCCTGGACAAGCTGTTGTTTTGCTATGGCTGCGTGAAAGAACAGAAAATTTCGTTTGCTTCGTACGCTTTGAGCTCCTTACTGAAACATCAGCCATTTTACTTTCAGCTGTTCCGACGATTCAGCTTCAAATGTCCCTGTTCGCACCCGCAGAATGTCAGTTACAGTCTGCTGTACCTGATAGCGCCAGGCATAGCGTTGTTCTGTGTCGGCGTTCTCATCAACAAAACAACTTGGCGGATCATACATGGTTGTTGGTATGTATATGTAGGTTGGGAACAGATTTTATGGGTTTTTACATTTGATATTTTTTTGGGAACCTACACTATACTTTGCCCAACACGTTATCAATTGGCATGATAACAGCGTGAGTGCAGTGTGTGCTGGTTTCGCGGACGCGTGGTGCGCCAGGTCATCTTCATTGAGAATGGAACAGGCAGCCTCGTGATGCTAAAACAGACGTGTAAACTGCCGAAGCTCATTTGGTTTATGTTACACGATGGTGGGTAATGTACCTAATTTTGAGTTCGCTTATATCTGAGGCAACACTGCAGCCACCCATGAGCAATGTGGTAATTCACCACACAGGTACCGCACGCAACGTACACGTCACGGTCTACATCGGTCGTGCTTCTATTGGGTGCAAATACTCAGTCAGGCGTTGGTCGCACCAATCACCTGGTTGTTCATTGCGTTCTTGGATGGAAGGTTTTCATGAGATTTTTGGCTAATTGTTCAGTGGTCAACGCAAGTCGTCATCTTTTAGTCCTCAACTTGCATTCTTGAATGAGTGCAAAAAGTATACATGACATTAGTTGACGACAGTAAGATGGCCGTATATTTTTATGATTTATTTTTGGTATTTATTATATTCATTTTTTAAATTTTGCAGTTATTACGAGTGCCTGCGTGCGGCACTGTATTGCGTCGAACCGCCAAGCACATCGTCGACACAAGATATTGCCATTTTCGAAAAGGTGCCGATATCTTGATTTTTACTTGCAAAGAAGCTTTATTACCTCGGACGTTCTTGTCATTTCAGCTGAACAGCACATGTATCTGCAACCTGCCGCCTATTATCAGTGATCATCTGATGGCCACATCACAGACAATAGCCTGGTTGTTGCTTGTTTGCAGCGTGTGTGCCGTCATATCCGGTTGGGGTGCACCCTGTTTGGTCATTTTTGTGTTGGTGGCTGGACCAAAGCCCTCAATGGACATGATAACAAGAGTAACGTTAAGGTTCCAGCTGTTGATTTACTGCATGGCGGCTGTCAGTCAGTATAGGTACCTGTGTTTGTGAGAATTATAGTGTTTCATTTTATTCTCGGTCCAAAGAAAGTATACAGCAAATGTTTCATCGCAACAGCAGCCATCAAGTCACACGCATGTTTCGAGCCACGTTGTCGACCTGTTGGTTATCAACCACGACGATGACTGCTGTTTTCAAGGCATTGAAACATTTTCTGTATACCGCCTCTGGGCTGTTATAAAACGGAAAGACTATAGTTCTCGCTCGGTACATTTTCTATTGCGCCATTTCAGTAATTTGTCTGACACGATGTTTCGACCGCTTCACCTATATGCAGAACGCATATGTACACTGGTACAGGGAGATTGAGAGCAATGTGTTCGAATGTGAAGCTAAGGTACGTATGGATCTTAATCGGGTTTCTGTATTTTGGTCAGGTTTGTGGCACAATTGATTGACTCATAAAAAATAATAAAAGAAAGTAAACGTTTTTTGCAGGCACGAGCCAAACAACTCGCCACCGACAATTCCAAGGCATTTTTCGACCGAGGCGAACCTTCAAAATTGGACTGGGACAAAATCTCAGTCGTGCCCCTTTCCGACTACCCGCGTGCGTTGAACCAGAGAAATGCACTCGCTGAAAGGACCGACCCGTACTACTCACCGTTATTTGAATGGTGTAAGGTCTGCAAAGCATCAGTTTTCAAACAGTTCCTCCATGTTTATCCAAAATCATTTTTACCAGCAACACAACGCCGCGGTAAATCTGTGGTCGAAGGCGAAAGCGCTCTCGTACGAAAATCTGGCCGACAGCACCGAGAAACGCATACTGCGAACCAGTAGGTGTTTCATGTCAATATAGATTCAATTGTTTTGAACGTTTCCAAGCGAGATTTCACATCAGTGCCCGGCGACAAATCTACACTGCCGCGTCCGTTGTTGATGAGTTCGAGTCTCAGTCCGTACGTTGTCGGTCCGAAAACCAAACTGGTGGTCAATACTGATGTGAATGCGAATTTGTGAATAAATTGAGAATTTCAAACCGGTTGTGATTTATTTATTATGATTTCATATTATGTCGGGTTGCTGTGAAAAGCTAAAGTCGAAAGTGATCGTATCTTATTGTTGTGTGATTAGCTTTCGGGTGAAATATCAGCTGTAGAGATAGGATTGTTTTGGCACGTTTACAGCGTGTATAATCTCAATTGGGTTACACCAACGCGCAAGTAGCAACTTACTTCATACAGTTTTCCTTAGAATTATATCATCATGGTTGTCCGTTGCGGTACTCAATCACAGCAAACTGCTTTGGTAATGAGCATGTCGTCAGTCTTCGAGACCAAGTCTTTGTCGGGAGTCTTGGGTGATGACCATGAAGTCATAAACATCGTAAGTTCTACAAATAGAAGTTTATTGTGAAAAAATAACCGGATACAGAATTAGCAATATACGGATGATCACAGTGACAGACAAGCATCGTATCAAAACCCAGACAAAACAGTTCAGTATTTCACATGGTTGAGAATTACAGAATAGGCCACAATATGTGATACTTCAATATCTATTTACATTGCGCGTGAAGAGGCAACACTGGGCTACAAACAAGAAAATGGATGATTTTCATATGGTGAACGCACATCGTCAACACTGGTCGTCAACGCAGCATAATGTCATGCACAGTATATTTCGTCGCTTCAGGGCTGCTTCGATCCGTCTGCGTTGACGAGCAGCATTGATCATAAGCTCTAACGACTACACAATTAGCCAATAAGTTTGAGTCTCATTCACAGAACTACAGTTGGATATAACAAAATAAAAACACGAACGCATGATTCAGAGAATCTCAAAAAATATGAGAAAGCAGAAAGAACATGAGCAAATGACAGCAAGAGAAGCAGAAAACGACAGTTATTCGGAGAAGTGCCCAAACACCTAGTATAACACCGAGATTCAACAGAAATCTATTCAGAGACCCAATTTACTGGAGTGTCGTCAAAGTTGGCCACATGCACCAACAAAGCGCTGGTTTACCGGCGCATGGTAATGTCGTCAAATCATGTCCCGTCAAATCACATATTATTTTCGCGCCCATTTGGAGCTCATGTATTATTGCTTGTTCGATGACTTCATTTGACGAAATGATTTGACGACAAAACTATTAGCCGATTTACCAACTTAGTGCAGAGCAGTGCAGTTCCTGGCCCGGAGGGAAATTGGGGACACTGATTTTTTGGAGGACATCTTGGAGTACACAATTTCAATTTTAGGAAAAATTCATTTTTTAGGCCGAACATTTCACCCGCTTTTTGCTCATTTTTGCAACAAAAAAATCGATGTAAAAGGGGCATATTCGCGATTTTTTACATTGTTGCGTTAAAAACTTGCTATCCAAGGCCTAAAATACCTGTTTTGGGCCTAAAGTTGCCTATTTCGGCAAAAATCGGGTTTGTTGCTATGTTGGGGATTGGCGTACTATGGCGGGTATGTCGGAGGAACGAGCGGTCCCCTTGAAGTACACTGACTTAGCAAGAAGTGAACAAATGAAAGCCAAAAGAAAGCGACGGTAAAGAAAATAAATATCTAACACACATGTTCGAATGGGTGTAATTCACAAGTAAAGACAAACGGACCATCAAACTCAACGTCAAAGTTCAAAGTCAGATGTTTCGGCGTCACGCTGCCTCATGCAGCAGACACGATGTTCTGAACGAACGGTCATCTTTGATGCGTTATTAGCCCAAATGCTCGAAAGCGCAACCGCCACCTATGGCGGTTTCTGACGCACGCATGTTTTGGGAAAAAAGGTAATTTTCACACCGAGGTTGAGAGCTTACGATATATCAAATACACTGTTGCGCAACCATCCCCAGTGGCGGTGGCGCTTTCGAGAATCTGGGCCATTGTGCACGATTGGATGCTTTTTTGTCCTGACAAAATATGATTTTAGCAACAAGCGTTTTGGTAGAGTATTTCCGAGTTTCTGAAAAAGGGCAAAATGAACAGGCGAATACCAACGGAGATGCAAAACAATTTTGACTGCGGTCAATGATCGCTACATTATTTCAATACCATTGGCCAGAAATTCTTTGAACTCAGAAATACTCTTCAGAAACGCTTGTGCTACATAGTACATCTTTACAACAGTATCCAGAGAAAAACATCCAACCTGTCACAGCTGACCCTCCGAGTCTGAGCGTGACGCCGAAACATCTGACTTTAACTTCGAGTTTGACGGTGAGCTCAACTTGGATTTGTAAATTCCACCCAATGTCCTGAGGCGAAGTGATACACATGTGAAAAGAACAACATATGAAGAAGAATCCAAACATAGCGTTGCCAACGGGCGACGACACTGTCAAGATAACTCAAATCTGAAGTCAAACTCTCAGCCGTGTCATGTGAAACAACATAATTTCAACACGATGTGTAAGAATTTTTGATTCCAAAAAACCGCATGAACTTTACAGGAAAACACAATTCCCCAAACATTAAACGTGCGCCAAGAAAACGGTTCTATTTACCGGTAGTCATCTTTCGAATCATAATGGCGCATTGGTCCAAATACCGGAGTGTGCTTGACGATTCAGGCAATGTCTCTGCTGGCTGCTCATTGTCCAAATCCTTTACATCAATATCACCGATCATTGAAACATCAGTTGGCGTGTCTAGTGCCGGCGGAGTGCGATCCTCCGACTCCGGTGTATCATCAAATTTAGTTTCCAATTCTTCAGATTTATCCTGTCTGAACCCGAACGTACGATCGGAATGAAACGGCGACTCTTCAAAATCAGGGTGATTGTCGGGCAGAATGTGACGGAAATCCAGTAGATAGGTGTTCGTTTTGACGCGATACAATTGGACGTTGATGAGTAACTGCAATTTGGGAAACATTGAGGTATTTTTGGTTGAAATACGTGTTATCAATTGAAATAAAAATAAGGAAAACAAACGAACATTTTGAAGCTTATTAGTGATCATCAATTCATAAGGTCCCTCTGACCGCCAGTAGAGATCCAGACGCTTGAGCGTGCGACAAAATGACACCATGATAACGTCAGGGTCATTTGTTGATTGGATACCTAATTTTTTCAGCATTTTTTAAATCCTTTCCCGAGTCATACAATAAATGAGAATGACCAACCAAGATGCCATGATTCACGCGCGCGGTTACGCCTGCCTACGGTGAAATTCCGACGTAGTGTATCCTCGATATTGCCTTTAAATTTGTGATAAATAATGGAAAAAAACGCCCAAAAACGCCTGAAACATGCATCAAAATGAAAATCATACCAATATCTCTAATCGGCGACGAAAGTCTGTTAGCCGAACCAACTGAGAACATCGGCATTTCTTCTTCTGAGCTTCGTGAAAATGGCGGCTTCAACAAATCCTCAAGCGTCAGGGTTTCCACTGAAAAATTACAAATCCAAGCGCAGTCATTGATCTTTCAAAAAGTGACACGACAAATAACTGAAGAAGTTCACAAACTCGAATAAATACAGCCCAGTCCTTTGTAGTTGACGCACAGATCACACTGAGCCAAACGTTTTACCCGATGACCGAACAAGCAGCGATTGGCGCCCCAACGTGGACAAAGATCGCAATCCCGTTTGCAGAAACGGGCACCTGCAACGGAGGGATCGGCACAGAATTAAACGTTTTCAGATTTACAACTTGGTGGGTCATAATTCAACACCAATGGCCACTGCTCTTGTATACTTGAGTCTTGAGCTGTTCCATTTCAAACATTTATTACCCTCGGACATGCTTGCGGAAAAGCCGCCGGCTTTTGTATTTTTGTAAAAATTTCCGGAAAAAACCCAAAAATGATAAAGAACGTTAGTGTATAAGGATAGGGTGCTTTGTCTGTGGTTGATTTCACCAATAACAAACGCAAGTAAAACCAAGCCACAGGGGTAGGTTGATTGGGCGTGCGCCCAATACAGTGATCTACACCAGTTGTGTTATTTGCTTGGATTTGCGTGCAATTCCACAAGCCAACCTTCCGGTATACACACACGTGTGCACGGCACCAGTTGCGCTGGTGGAACTTCGGTCTTCTTTGACGTTGGCTGCTGTTTGTAGTTGCGTTTGATGCTGCGAACTGGGGATGGGCAACGGGCTAGAATTTTTGTAAAAACACTTGCTTACATTGGAGTAATAATAGCAAATAACGTCTTATGGGCTATGTTCGAAACACCAACCGATAAATATCAGACAGTTTGCGAAAGTTGAAAAACTCAACAAAACCACAAACAAACTAACGCAGAACATTTTGCTCATCTGAACTTGAAGGGTAGCTGCCCTGTTCACTTGACGTGCTCGCGTTCAACAGTTCAGAAACGCTTTGGTCAAGATAGAGATTGTTCTGAAATGTAATGTGTTCGTTTAGGAAGACATCAATATGTCAAACAGTTGCTTCGTCAAATCATTCCGCTTCCACCAAATATCGCACAACGCAAGTCCAACTGACCACAGCCAATTGTTTCACAGCATTCAAGTCCAGTCGCCCGCTCACATCGTCGCTATCCACAGGTGAATCCGGGAACAAATACGTGGGGCAATCAATCGCGAACCATTTGTTCTTTCTGAAGGCACATCGCAATGACTTTTCTATTTTGAAGCCTTTTCTTGGTTTTTTTTTTCGAGAAGAGATCCCTTTCGTGATTGGCTTGGCTGGGAAACCATATAGCCTTGGGGCCGCCACCCCTGGGGCATCTGTCGGGGGGGAAAAAAAAAAAAAAAAAAAAAAAAAAAAAAAAAAAAAAAAAAAAAAAAAAAAAAAAAAAAAAAAAAAAAAAAAAAAAAAAAAAAAAAAAAAAAAAAAAAAAAAAAAAAAAAAAAAAAAAAAGAAGAAAAAAAAAAAAATAGTAGAAAAGGTATAGTGTGGTGACGAAGGGGAAAACAAACTAGATTATAAATGAATAAAAAGAAAGGGGTTAAGGGTATTGACGCAGAACGGGGAGGGAGAAGAGAAAAGGAAAAAAAACCGATGGTTCAGGATGGTATGGTGCGGCGAGGAGGAAGCAGAAAAGAAGAAAAAAAAAATACTCTTATAGAGGGGCGGCAACAGAACAGAAAAGGAGAAAAAAAAAATGAATAGTAGTTGAGATCAGGGAGCGGGAAAAGGAAAAAGGAAAAAAAAAGGAGGAGTAACAGGCATATTTTGGGGGAGAAGAAAAACTAAAAAAAGTTTGTAAAATTTTTTTTTTGGGTTTTTTTGTTTTTGGGTTTTTTTTTTTGGGGTTTTTTGGTTTTTGGGGGTTGTGTTTGGGGGGTTTTTTTTTTGGGGTTTTTTTTTGTGTTTTTTTTTTGGGGGTTTTTTTTTCGGGGTTTGACCCCACCCCATCTGTCTTGCACCAACCCAAATTGGTAACTTGCATAACTATATCTAGGCTTTTACAGGCAACATGGATGTTTTTCGACCTCGAATACCCAAAAATCAGGTCTTCCTGGCTGGCAGCCTAGGCCTAACCCTGAAAGAAAGCCTGAGCATGTGTGTTTTTATTGACGTTTCCTTCGTATGAACAGGTCTTCCTGGCTGGCAGCCTAAGCCTAAGCCTAGCCCTGAATGTAAGCATGGGCACTAACTACATGAATGCCAACTTATGACAAAAAAAATTGGTCCATTTCTATACCTTTTTATTTCTCGGGATTTTTCGTTTCGGGATTTTTGACTGCTACCAAAAATCGCGCGCGAAATAATGCAGCAAAGGTTGTTTTGAACCAATATTGGGCCAAACAACGGAGCATTTTTTGTTTTGAGCCGACAAAAACGGCCCATTTTTGGGATAAATTGTATGAAAAAAACCCTATTTTTCGAGTTTTTGGAGCGGGTATCTGGTATCTTGTACCACTCTGGCTTTGGCCCCTCTAGGGGTACCTAGACGTACAGTATATCCCCCTCGCTGGTATGGTGTGTGGCCCCCGCGCTCAGGAACAGTATCCCCCTTTCTGGTACGGCATCTCCCCCAATTTGTCCCAACTTTCACGCCAAAAGTCCCTTTTGGTCCAAAATGGCCAAAAAATCAGCTAAGATCGACCAAAACTGCTAAATGCATGTTTTAACCCACAAAAATTGAATTCCCACGAGACTAGTATGGTACAGTACCTCCTCTAAAATTTCTCTCCCCCCTCAAACAAATCCTCAGTACAGTACCCCGGTATCTCCCAACTAACCTGATTTGTGGTATGGTCGCTCGTTGCATTGTGTCCACGCATATCATGTGACGCAGCAGAATTACAATGTCTTCTTCGAAAAAACACGGAATTTCGAAATAGCCATCTGAAACGTTTTTCATAAAATTCCCACGCTGGTAATAATTGAAGGCCCGGGACGATAAACGAAAACACAATTTTCATCAAACTGACCTAAAATTTTCTGAAATAAGTGCGGCAGCGTGGTAGCAGTAAATGGTAATTGTCCAACAAGCATTATGTACAGAATCACACCCGCCGACCAAATGTCAACTTCGGGACCAGCGTAAAGACTAAAAATGAAGACGGCTTGAAGTCATGGACACAAAGGTGAAATAAAAATTCATGCATACGAAAAAAGTACAGTCCAGCCACGTGCTCATGAGACGACTCTTTCTAAAGCTTGCTTGGCCAGATTCAAAAATGCGCCGGTCAGACGGGTTTTCGCAAACAAAAGAAAGAGATTGGTCCGAGAAACATGATGACAAGTTCCAGCTGGCTGACCTCAATTTGTTGCGTGCTTGCGCGAACAGCAACGTCGTTCAACACATAAATGTTTTGAGAGTCAAAAGGGAATTTACGCACCGAGGTGGAGAGCGCGTTTTTAAAAAATACATGCGTTTCTCTTTCTTTCATTTCCGAAATACGTGGAACCGGAACATTATTGGATCCGTTCAAGTCAACTTCAAAATAAGTCGTCTCACGAGTTCGTGGCTGGACTATACATGGAAGAAAACGCACTTGTGCTGAATAATTTCTGGAGACGCATAATTCGGACTTCCACAAGCTGTGCGCAGAAGTCTGCCATCTGAGAGAAATCCGGCCAACCCTGAAATGAACTTTCCTTTCAATGCGCCGAGAACTCAGAATTCCTGTGTTTTGATAACTAACTGTCACATCAATCCATCCATAAATGGAAGACAAAACCTACCGAAATCAGCTATTTTCAGATTTTTCCAAGAGTCCAGAAGAATATTCTCCGGCTTGAGATCGCGATGCACAATACCTTTGTCATGACAATGTTTCAGCGCACTGATTATTTGGTGCATGAAACGGCGAGCTTCCGGAGGAGCAAGCTGCAAGATAGGCACATCAGTTCTGTAGTTGTATCATTTCAAAAAATTAAACATCTTATCAAACTAAGTTCAAGGGGGCCTGTCCCCCCCCCCCCCCCGGGGTGTGTTGGTGCTGGGTTTGCGCTTCTCTTCCTTTTTTTTTTTCCACACTAACCCGCCCTCTCTCAGCAATGTAGCTAAATAATTCGCCGCCACTTGCGTATTCGACTATCAAAAATATACACCTGGGGGAGGTGATCGTTTTGATCCTGAAACAAATTTGAAGTGTGTGAAATGAACCTTGTGTACTTCTGGAGGGGGTGCCGACGCAATAAAGCAACCAACATTGAATCTCGCAATGCACTACAACTTATTCTGTTTGTTATTTTACATCACTGAAACAGACCTTTAAAGTCCACACGCTCTTTTGCAAATGGCCATGATGCATGGCGGTCTTTGGGGTGGGGTGTGGGGGGGGGGTTGTTTTTTTTTTTTTTTGTTTGGTGTTTTTTGTGGTTTGCGTTTGATTTTCCTTGGCCAGCGTGTTGACGATAGATAAGCTGGGACCCGGAATGTGTTGACGACAGATAGACAGTGATGTAGTTGGGGTATGGGGTAGTACCCCCAGCTATACTTGCGTATGTTTCCGCAAAATATATTTTTGAAAAAAAAAACGTTGTTTTCCAAATATTTTTCCAGTACTTAAGGTCCTAAGGATACCCATGGTCCAAAAACGCCTATTTTGGATAAAATTTCGTCGGGAAATGGCCTGAAACAGGCTAAAAACGCACTTAGAGATTAGAAAGTTTTCATTTTGAACTGTTTAGGACCTATTTATATTGGTCTTGACAACATCCTCTCGCAACCTTGGAAAATACCTTGGAAATTTTTGGAAAAAAACCGTTTTTTTCCAAAAGTTGCCACTTGAAAAAAATTCCGGAAAAATAACAACGTATTTTTTCGTTTTTTTCGAAAAAACGGTTTTTTCCGGCCCCCAAATGCTAGGTAGCTTTCTTGCTCCCAAACCAATACCTCTAAACTGGCCAGCTAGCTTTCTTGCTCCGGTCGTCAAGTCAAAAAGTGTTGTATTTAGTGCCAAAATGGCCATTTTATGGACCAAAATGGTCAAATTCCCTCAAACTCTGTCAGACATTCAAAAAACGCATTTTAAGTCCTATTTTAGGATAATTTCGAACAATTTTTATACCGCTGCTTTTTACTTCTGGACCAATGCCCCCAAATCGGGGTACCCGGCTTGAGTGTAGTTCCTGGTCCGGCGCGGCGGTTAGTGTACCTACCCCTTTTTTTCGTGCGGCGGTTAGTGTACCTCCCTGGGGGGAAGGGGGAAGACCCAAATTCAGGAAAAAGTCACTTTTTGAGGTAGAAAATTTGACCGATTTTTGGCCCTTTTTGGAAAAAATTCTCCATAAAAAGGGTATTTTGGCGACTTTTGACAACATCGACCTAAAAATCACCCATTTTAGGCCTAAAAATGCCCATTTTAGGCCTAAAATTGAGGCGATTAGTGTACCTGGCGCGGCGGTTAGTGTACTAGTGTACCTTGGTCGCGGCGGTTAGTGTACCTTAGGGGGGCCCCTCCCCCCCCAGGAACTACACTGCCCGGCTCGCTTGCTAGCTTTCTTGCGCCGGACCCCTCCAGCTGGCAGCTTTCTTGCTCGGACCGACTGCATCACTGCAGACCCAAATCTAAAATCTGGGGGTCTAACCAAACTTGTTGGCAATGGATAGTTGGTTGGGCACACAAAAATCATTAAATGGATTGGCCTGTAGTGCACGAAACATGGAATAATGTTTAAATATTGATGAAAATGTACCTAGATGTACTAAATTCAAGCGTGGCGCGCGATTTTTTGGCTATTTGGGGTAAGAAATACCGATTTTGAGTCATTTTCGTCCAAAATATCGATGTAGGTCGATTGCTGTTGACGCTGCTGGTACAGTGGTATCCCCCTCCAGAATACCTCAGACACTGATTCCAAGAGGTAAAACTCAAAAAGGAGATCGAAATGACGCACAATCGTATCACGTGCGGATGCCTGATTCTTGCGAGCAGTCGAATCTCCCTGTCGATTTGTTCCATCCGCGATTTGTCCTCCTGAAGCGACAGCGATTGCCGATCCACCATTTTGATGGCCACCTTGAGGCCGCTACGCACGTGCACGCCCACTGAAAGCGATCGTCCCGTTTGGTAGACAAATTTTCAAAAATCATCATAGACGAAAACTCACGTTTGACTTTGCCAAAGCTGCCATATCCGATTGTTTCGTGCACAAAATACTCGCCCACCGTCGGCTGGTGTTGCGCCGATAGTGGACTCGGGTAGGTAATGGCAGATGACGAATGGCTGGATACGTAATATTTAGATGAACTTGGCTGGTTGTCGACGTCGCGAAATTCCATCACATCACAAAAGTGACGGTCCGGTTAGGTCTGAGGGTCCGACAAACAATCGAGCACACAACAAACTGACGGAGCGGAAACTAGGTGCGCCTGAAGAAGCTGAAACATTGGTCGTTTGCTACTAAATTGTAGCAATTTGCTACTGAAAATTTCCCGTTGCTACTAAAAAACCGAGATTTAGTTGCAATTTGTTACTAAGAATTTAGGGCTTGTTGCAAAAATATACAATACCATTATCTTAGGTGTCCTTTCTTTAGCGTCTTTGCCCCCGAAAATACATTTTGCGCTTCGCGTTCGCGCGTTACTTGATTTATTGTGATGGTCACAACCACAAGTTGCGGGCTGGTGGGTCGGTCGCCAAACATTTTAACTGTTGAACACTTCACTCACTGGCATTCGTGTTTATTGATCGTTTGGTCTTTGGCTTTTGAAACACGAATGCGTGTCATCATGAGAAACAAGAGATATCGAGCTAAATTTTCGAGCAAAAAGTGCTGACTGAAGATTTGCTTTATGATCACATCACAGATAAAACAAAGACAAAACCGAAGCGATTTGCTTTCGTTCGTCAACCCTGCAGTGGATTTACGAACCTCGTATTCACGGAATCATGAGGGGCCACACCAAAATCAAAAATGACGCGAACTCCTTATTTCAGGTCTCAGGGCTATGTAAAAAAATTTTATCAATCAATTTATTTTCGAAAATTACCGGGCTGGGCTCTATACTACTGACTGGCCGATTTTGAAATAAAAAAGTCTGAGCTGAAATGGGAGTTCGCGTCGCGTTATTGCAAGCAAACGCCATAATAAGAAGCTTCTGAAGCAGACCCATGTGTGGGAGGTAAGTATGATGCGGGATTGGGACCGGAAGCGTGAGAGGTATGATTTTGGTCGCCCAAAACGGCGAAAAAACACCGTTTTTATGATACAATTTTGGCCAAAATGAGGTAAAAATAGTACTTTTTCCAAATATTCGCCGAAAATCGCCTAAAATTAGGTATTATGGGTGGGTTTCGCGCGATTTTTTGGGAAAATAAGGTCGAAAAACACCGATTTCTGCCTTAAAAAGATATAAAATTGCTTCTGAGAGGTGTGATTTGGAGTTCCTGGGGGGAGGGGGACCCCCTCAAGGTACACTAATTTCCCCGACCAAGGAACATAAGTACACTAATTTCCCCTCCGGGCACACTAATTTCCCCAATTTTTGCCTAAAATGGCCATTTTTAGGCCTAAAATGGGCATTTTTGGGCCCAAAACGTGTGATTTTAGGTCAATGTTCTCAAAAGTCGCCAAAATACCCTTTTTATAAAGATTTTTTTCCAAAAAGGGGTCATATAGGTCAAATTTTCTACCTCAAAAAGTGACTTTTTCCTGATTTTGGTCTTCCCCCCTTCCCCCAATGAGGTTCCTACACTAATTTCTCCTTCGAAAAAGTAGGGAGGTACACTAATTTCACCGCCGGACCAGGAACTACACTGGTGAGAGTAAGTACTCAACCTCCCTCAACCCCCTCGGGTTTTGTGTGGTAGGTAGGTACTGAGGGGGTAACCCCCAAGCCCCCCCTGCCACTACCAGTGCTGTGGCTGGGTGGAGGGGGCAGTGCTGTGGCTGGGGGGAGGGGGTCCCCCCTACCCGCCCCGCTCTGGTACCCTACCCGCCCCGATTTTTGCCCTCAAAATGCCAATTTTTTCGGTCAAATGACCAAATTTCGACCGAAAGCCCTTAAAAGTGCAAAAAATCGCGCGCTATATATGCACTTTATAGCATATAAAAATAGGCACCCAAAAAACGTGTATTGTACCCTACCCGCCCCGAAAAATCTTCCCCCCCTGCCCAAACCGGATTTCCCCCCCCCAAGATCCCAGCAGGCACACTAACACTACAACCCTCCAGTGTAGTTCCTGGGGGGGAGGGGGTCCCCCCTAAGGTACACTAACCGCCGCGACCAAGGTACAGTAGTACACTAACCGCCGCGCCAGGTACACTAACCGCCTCAATTTTTGCCTAAAATCGGCATTTTTAGGCCTAAAATGGGCATTTTTAGTCCTAAAATGGGTGATTTTAAGGTCAATGACGTCAAAAGTCGCCAAAATACCCTTTTTATGGGAAATTTTTTCTAAAAAGGGGCAAAAATAGGTCAAATTTTCAACCTCAAAAATTGACTCTTTCCTGAATTTTAGGTCTCCCCCCTTCCCCCCGGGCATAGTAGTGGCTGGGGGGGGGTTACCCCCTCTCAGTACTTACCTACCACAAAACCCGAGGGGGGTTGGGGGGGGGTTGAGTACTTACCTCTCACAACTCCAAATCATACCTCTCACAAGCAATTTTATACCTTTTTAAGGCAAAAATCGGTGTTTTTCGACCTGATTTTCCCAAACATCGCGCGCTCCGCGCGCAAACCCACCCATAATACCAATTTTTAGGCGATTTTCGGCGAAAATTTGGAAAAAGTACTATTTTTACCTCATTTTTTGGCCAAAGTTGTATCACAAAAACGGTGTTTTTTCGCGTTTTTGGGTGACCAAAATCATACCTCTCACGCTTCCGGTCCCAACCCCGCATCATACTTACCTCCCACACAGTGCTGTGGCTACTTTTGCGTGGCGGCAGTGTAGTTCCTGGGGGGGGAGGTGGGGACCCCCCTCGGGTACGTCTGTTCCCCCTCCGAGGTACGCCTTGCCCCACTGTTCCCCCTCCGGGTACGTCTGCTCCCCCAATTTTTTCCTAAAATGGGCAAATTTAGGCCTAAAATAGGCATTTTTAGGCCAAAAATAGGTAAACTTTAGGTGTGAAACCTCCAAAAAAACGCCAAAATACCCTTTTTATAGGGGATTTTTCGCAAAAGAAGGCAAAAATAGTCCAATTTTTCGACCTAAAAAAATGACTTTTTTCCGTCCCCCCCCAAATTGGGACTTCCCCCCCCCCCTTCCCCCCAGGTAGGTACGTCTGTTCCCCCTCCGAAAATACCGTAAAAACCTAAATAGAAGGGGGGGCTCTATTAACTCACTGACCCCATTTTGGGGGGCTCTATTACGGGGGGGGGGGGCTCTATTCCGGGGGGCTTCTATTAATTCACTGACCCAAACCTGAAAAAATTGTTCTCAGAAATACCCATAAAAACCCCTAAAAATGGGTTTGAAAGGATGTTTTTTCGCTTGTAACCGCATTTATTCGTCTCTATTCGTCAATAAGAGGCGTATTATGTGCTCTGAACTAACAATAAACGTGCGTAAATGTACTTGTGCACCACTATCAAGCGTTAATACACTGCTGTATAGGGGATGTTACTTAGGGGGGGCTCTATTAATTCACTGACCCCTTTTTGGGGGGGCTGTATTACGGGGGGGGCTCTATTCCGGGGGGGGCTGTATTTAGGTTTTTACGGTAGTGGAGGGTACGTCTGTTCCCCCTCCGGACCAGGAACTACACTGCGGGGCGGGTAGGGTACATAGGTGGAAAAATCGGGGCGGCTAGGGGGGTACCGTATTCCCTAAAATAGAGCCCCCCAAAAAATAGAGCCCCCCAAAAAATACAGCCCCCCTTAAACGGGGTCAGTGAAAAAATAGAGCCCCCCCCCCAAAAAATACAGCCCCCCCAACTTGGAATTCCCCACTTGGGGGTCGTAAAGTCAAGTTCTTGTATAAGACACCGTGTGTACAACGTTTGTGGTTGAGTATATGATTACGTAAAGCCTTTTATGGAAGATCTGCACCTAAAAACACTCAATAATGACCAGTAACACACTGGCAGAACTCCATTTTAGGGGTATTTTTTGGAACATTTTTTGAGATTTTGGGCAGCGAAAAAATACAGCCCCCCCCCAAAAATAGAGCCCCCCCCCAAAATACAGCCCCCCCTAAAAGGGGTCAGTGAAAAAATACAGCCCCCCCTTGTATTTTAGGTTTTACAGGTGTACCTGGGATTTTGGGGGGGGGGGGGGAAATCCGGTTTGGGGGGGGGGGGGGGGGGGGAAGATTTTTCGGGGCGGGTAGGGTACAACACAAGTTTTTTCGGGTGCCTGTTTTTATGTACTAAAAAGTGCATATACATATCGCGCGCAGCGCGAGATTTTTTTGCACTTTTCAGGGTTTTCGGTCGAAATTTGGGCATTTTTGACCGAAAAATGGGCATTTTGGGGGTAAAAATCGGGGCGGGTAGGGGGGTAGGGTACAAGAGTGGGGCGGGTAGGGGGGTAGCGTACCAGGCCGGGGCGGGTAGGGTACCATTGGGGGCCCGGGGGGGCCCCACCCCCCCTCCCCCCAGCCACAGCACTGCTCCCACACATGGGCCTGCCACTACACTGCCCCCGAGGAGGTACACTAAGCGCTGCACGCACGAAAAAAAGGGGTAGGTACACTAACCGCCGCGCCGGACCAGGAACTACACTGCCCCTACCCGCCCCGGATTTTTCCACCTATGTACCCTACCCGCCCCGCAAAAGTAGCCACAGCACTGGCCACTACTATGCCTCCCAATCTCAACCAAATGACGAGCAGCAAAGCAAAATCAGTCACGCACGTTTTAACTTTCAGTCTGCCAACGCCAAAACAGGAGTCACAGTTTCGATGCAGATGCAGAGAGCTAAAACCAATCTGGGCTTCAGCTTTA
>JASAMV010002667.1:0-10513 GCA_030248065.1 Rhynchonema sp. JSB1_4 | reverse complement strand
GTTTCAAAACTTGAACCTTATTTTCTGGTACTTTCGATATTCTCGAAAACTATGTATGGCTGATTTGTAGAAGGTTTCGCACCCTCACCGAGGGAAGCAATGGTTTCAAAACAACTCACAAACGGTAACAATGCTCAGAAGCTAATTTTATCAATTAGTATCGCACACATTTCGAGGCAACCGACACACAACACAAAAAACACAATAATTGTTGTAATGATTGATAACATCCAAAACAATAGCGACGAAAAGATACACAATGACGAAAAAATGAGTCTAAAAACTTTTGGCCGGGACTGAATGGGACCCCGCACCGAACTTCTGCCCCAGTCTTTTTTTGATGTGATGATCTCAGTTCGGTATGTGCTAAAGTTATAGTGGACACCTGCCGCAAAACAACGGACACAGCAGCCGAAATCACACGCAACTGCTGTGAGCAGAAAAACACGAGTTTCAAAATCCACTGCAAGAGTCTAAAAACTTATGGCCGCCACTGTATACTGGTGTGTTTATTGTTAGGAATGTACTATACATAGTGTTTCCTTTTTATGCAAGTCAAAGGAAACAAGCATGCTACCCCACGTTATGACTCAACTCCAGTTTGGGGTCGAGATTTCAGAAACCAATGAAAGAGAGTAAGAATGTGTCCTTGTTAATCCAAGCGCGACACTCAGCAGCAAACATGGTCAAATGTTTCATTGACATGCTGACAGCGCACACGCACAAAGCTCACAGCGAGTATGTGAAACATTGTTGTTGTTAGATTCCACAGGTAAACTATGACACGGTTTTGCCAGCTGCCTGATTGAATCGAAATTGTAATCTCGACCTCAACTAGAAGTTCAGTTATAACACGGGCCCGCGCGTTTCCTTGGACCAAGAAAAACAGGAAACACTATACATACCTGGGATATGCATATTATCTACGAGAACGCGTCATCGTTTCGCAGTACTTTGAGATTAGACCACGAACTAGGAAAAAGCTGGATTTCGTCGTTGCTAATGTTCTTATCAGAAATATAGGTTGATGTGATGAAATGATTTGGCAAAACTTTTTTCCAACATGCACGTGAAACATCAGCGTGCTCGAAAAACTGATTTTTCCCTATGCCTCGCGTGTTATATCGGCGATGCTGGTATGACGGCGTGTGATTGGTTTTGAAAGATGTTTTGATTGGTTCCTAGTCGCAGCCAAGCCATAACAAAACGCTGAAAATTTGAGCTCGATCGGACAATGGGAAACTGGTTTTTCAGACACTCGAAAATCATGACTTCCGCGGCCACACTTTATGCTACCATTGCTATCTCCTCCCAGGAAATTGAACCGATCCAGTCGAGTTATATACCAATCGATTTGTCTCATCGAGACACGTGTCTACATCTATAAGCGAAAATTGGATATTGCTTCTATCGCGAGAAACGGGCCCGAAAGTTTGCTGTAGCGCTAAGTGCGCGAAGTGGGTGGAGTTTGCTGCTGATTGGTTGTAAGTTCGCGCCTTTTCTTTTTCGGTTTTTTTTCTTTTTCTTTTTTTGGTCGAAGCGGTGCTTGACAGAGGTCGGCCCGGCCCGGCCCGGCTCGAGCTCCCAAATCTCCGGCCCGGCCCGAGGTGCGGCCAAAGCTCGGCCCGGCCAGGCCCGGCCCGGCCCGACTTTTTTGGGTCTGTTTTTTTACCCGATCTTTGTATATCTTTGATGTTGCCGGGATGGCAGTGCCGTAATGCAATCATGTTGTTGTGTGTCTTTGAGAGACGAACAGCACCAAATCACAATCACGATTTTTGTCATAATTTTTGCGATTTTTCCTGAACCTATTGTTTGGTGAAAAAAATGGGTGCTTTCATTGAAAAAGTGGCCGGGCCGGAGATTTGGAAGATCGGGCCAGGCCGGCCGGGTACAGCCACCCTAAATGGGGTCAGTGAATCAGCTCCGGGGGACTTTATTGGGGGGGGGGGTTATTCACCGACCCCATTTAGGAGGGGGCCCGGCCGGCCCGATTGCGACCTCATTTAGGGTGGCTGCATTTGGGGGTCACCGGCCCCATATAGGAGGGGGCCCGGCTCGGTCCGGCCCGATCCTCAAAATCTCCGGCCCGACCAGGCCCGGCCCGAACCAAAAGCCCGAAATCGCGGCGCGGCGCGGCCCGGCCCGGCCGGCCTGATTGCGACCTCTGCACGGACTGCATTTAGGGGTGCTGTATTTGGGGGGGCTAATTCAATGACCCTATTTAGGAGCCGGGTCGGGGGGGGGCTTTATTTGGGGGGAGGGTGATTTGGGGGGGGGGTGATTCACGGACCCCATTTACGAGGGGGATTCGGCCCGGTCCGAACCAAAGGCCGAAAATCGCGGCCCGGCTTGACCTCTGGATGCAAGAATACAGGTTGGAGAGGTTGGCTTGCTTTGTTTTGGTTGGGTTTTTTGATATTGTGAGAGCGGCCGGGTCGGGCTGTATTTTGGGGGCTCTATTTGGGGGATGATTCATTGACCCCATTTCGGCGGGGACCGGCCCGGCCCGGCCGGCCCGATTGCGACCTCTGCACGGACTGCATTTAGGGGTGGGGGCCGTATTTGGGGAAGGGCTGATTCAGTGACCCAGATTCAATGATTCATTGACTTGCATGCACAGATTTGCGTCGGGCTTCGTCTCGATCATGCGCTGACCAAGTGCAGCACTCGCCACAAACGTACATTTGTCGATGTTCAGTCGTCTTTTCGGTTGGAACGGCCAGAACCTGCAACGACGTCAACTGGTGTTTTGATTTTATTACTAATATCGCTAACCCTGAACCAAATCATCGAACCAAACCGCCAAACCAAACCAAACCTCGTCATATTGCTTCAAAATTCCATCATCGCAAGTCAAGCACGACATCACCAGTTCAACCGTTTCGTTTTGTCGGCTAACATAGCGATGAATGCCACACTTGTGGCTTGACATCACCATTTTACGGGCGCATCCCTCGCAATCAGTGATCAACAGACGGTGATCGCTTTCCTGGAGATATGTCACAAATAAATTACATCAATCCACGCGCCCAGCACAACACATTTCTAAACCGACCAAACTCACATCATCAAATTCGTATCCATAATGACAACTGTCATCCAGCTGTTTTCGGTGCTGGTCACACAATATTGTCGATTTGAGATGAGAATAAACTTCAATCTGTGAATAAAATCAATTTTTTTGGTTCAAAATTCATTGTTTTCCATAAAAAAGTCGTCAGATAGGCAATACTGATCACTTACTTGTGTGAACTCTGAACCGCCACACCAAACGTATGCTCCCGGAAGGACTCGAACCTCCGACCTCCTAGCCACCAGGCCTGGATAGCCAGTTGCTCTACTAACTGAGCTACGGGAACGCGGTCTGGCTGCGGCTCAGAATCGCTCATAAACCCAACGCACGCACGCTCAATACACTGTGCACCGCTGCACACGCACATAATACCGGTCCGTTCGTTATACGCCTCGACGCGTATGGGTGTGTGTCTATTCGCCAGACCACATCACCTCCCGTTCACGGAAGTTCCGACCGCGGAACACAACGTCACGCACCCTCCTCCACTCGAGAAGGCCCGGTTCGTTTCATCCGACCCGGCTCTACGCCGCTATCGGACTATCACGTCATCGGCTCACCACTTGTGAACTCTGAACCGCCACACCAAACGTATGCTCCCGGAAGGACTCGAACCTCCGACCTCCCAGCCACCAGGCCTGGATAGCCAGTTGCTCTACCAACTGAGCTACGGGAACGCGGTCTGGCTGCGGCTCAGAATCACTCATAAACCCAACGCACGCACGCTCAATACACTGTGCACCGCTGCACACGCACATAATACCGGTCCGTTCGTTATACGCCTCGACGCGTATGGGTGTGTGTCTATTCGCCAGACCACACTTGCCGAATCCGTCAGAAATTTTAGCATTTTTGACAAAAAATTTCTACTTTTTCAGTAAAATAGTCACTTCAGAAGCGTCGTCGAACCCGGCCCGGCCCGAACCAAAAGCCAATATCGCGGCCCGTCCGACCTGCCCAAGGTCGGGCCAGCTCGATTGCGTTTAGGAGGAGGGCGTCCAATCAGCCCCCCTAACATAGCTCCCCGGCCCCAACCTAAATAGGGTCTGTGAATCACCCCCCTCCAAATAAAGCCCCCCCCAAGAATACAGCCCGGCCCGGGCCGACCCGCCCCCCCACTAAATGGGTCAGTGAATCACCCCCCCCCAAATAAAGCGCCCCCCCAAATACAGCCCCCCTAAATGAGGTCGCAATCGGGCCGCCGGGCCCCCCTCCTAATGGATCAGTGAATCACCCCCACCCCCAAAAAAAGCCCCCCCCCCCAAATACCAGCCCGGCCGCGGCCGGCCCGATTGCGACCTCTGCACGGACTGCATTTAGGGGTGGGGCCGTATTTGGGGAAGGGCTGATTCAGTGACCCCATTTAGGAGCCGGGTCGGGCCGGGCCGGGCTGTACTTGGGGGGGGGGGCTTTATTTGGGGGTGGGGGTGATTCACTGATCCCATTTAGGAGGGGGCCCGGCCGGCCCGATTGCGACCTCATTTAGGGGGGCTGTATTTGGGGGGGCGCTTTATTTGGGGGGGGGTGATTCACTGACCCCATTTAGTGGGGGGGCGGGTCGGCCCGGGCCGGGCTGTATTTCTTGGGGGGGGCTTTATTTGGAGGGGGGTGATTCACAGACCCTATTTAGGTTGGGGCCGGGGAGCTATGTTTAGGGGGGCTGATTTGTTGACGCCCTCCTCCTAAACGCAATCGAGCTGGCCCGACCTTGGGCAGGTCGGACCGGGCCGCGATATTGGCTTTTGGTTCGGGCCGGGCCGGGTTCGACGACGCTTCTGAAGTGACTATTTTACTGAAAAAGTAGAAATTTTTTGTCAAAAATGCTAAAATTTCTGACGGATTCGGCAAGTGTGGTCTGGCGAATAGACACACACCCATACGCGTCGAGGCGTATAACGAACGGACCGGTATTATGTGCGTGTGCAGCGGTGCACAGTGTATTGAGCGTGCGTGCGTTGGGTTTATGAGTGATTCTGAGCCGCAGCCAGACCGCGTTCCCGTAGCTCAGTTGGTAGAGCAACTGGCTATCCAGGCCTGGTGGCTGGGAGGTCGGAGGTTCGAGTCCTTCCGGGAGCATACGTTTGGTGTGGCGGTTCAGAGTTCACAAGTGGTGAGCCGATGACGTGATAGTCCGATAGCGGCGTAGAGCCGGGTCGGATGAAACGAACCGGGCCTTCTCGAGTGGAGGAGGGTGCGTGACGTTGTGTTCCGCGGTCGGAACTTCCGTGAACGGGAGGTGATGTGGTCTGGCGAATAGACACACACCCATACGCGTCGAGGCGTATAACGAACGGACCGGTATTATGTGCGTGTGCAGCGGTGCACAGTGTATTGAGCGTGCGTGCGTTGGGTTTATGAGTGATTCTGAGCCGCAGCCAGACCGCGTTCCCGTAGCTCAGTTAGTAGAGCAACTGGCTATCCAGGCCTGGTGGCTAGGAGGTCGGAGGTTCGAGTCCTTCCGGGAGCATACGTTTGGTGTGGCGGTTCAGAGTTCACACAAGTAAGTGATCAGTATTGCCTATCTGACGACTTTTTTATGGAAAACAATGAATTTTGAACCAAAAAAATTGATTTTATTCACAGATTGAAGTTTATTCTCATCTCAAATCGACAATATTGTGTGACCAGCACCGAAAACAGCTGGATGACAGTTGTCATTATGGATACGAATCTGATGATGTGAGTTTGGTCGGTTTAAAATGTGTTGTGCTGGGCGCGTGGATTGATGTAATTTATTTGTGACATATCTCCAGGAAAGCGATCACCGTCTGTTGATCACTGATTGCGAGGGATGCGCCCGTAAAATGGTGATGTCAAGCCACAAGTGTGGCATTCATCGCTATGTTAGCCGACAAAACGAAACGGTTGAACTGGTGATGTCGTGCTTGACTTGCGATGATGGAATTTTGAAGCAATATGACGAGGTTTGGTTTGGTTTGGCGGTTTGGTTCGATGATTTGGTTCAGGGTTAGCGATATTAGTAATAAAATCAAAACACCAGTTGACGTCGTTGCAGGTTCTGGCCGTTCCAACCGAAAAGACGACTGAACATCGACAAATGTACGTTTGTGGCGAGTGCTGCACTTGGTCAGCGCATGATCGAGACGAAGCCCGACGCAAATCTGTGCATGCAAGTCAATGAATCATTGAATCTGGGTCACTGAATCAGCCCTTCCCCAAATACGGCCCCCACCCCTAAATGCAGTCCGTGCAGAGGTCGCAATCGGGCCGGCCGGGCCGGGCCGGACCCCTCCGAAATGGGGTCAATGAATCATCCCCCAAATAGAGCCCCCAAAATACAGCCCGACCCGGCCGCTCTCACAATATCAAAAAACCCAACCAAAACAAAGCAAGCCAACCTCTCCAACCTGTATTCTTGCATCCAGAGGTCAAGCCGGGCCGCGATTTTCGGCCTTTGGTTCGGACCGGGCCGAATCCCCCTCGTAAATGGGGTCCGTGAATCACCCCCCCCCAAATCACCCTCCCCCCAAATAAAGCCCCCCCACGACCCGGCTCCTAAATAGGGTCATTGAATTAGCCCCCCCAAATACAGCACCCCTAAATGCAGTCCGTGCAGAGGTCGCAATCAGGCCGGCCGGGCCGGGCCGCGCCGCGCCGCGATTTCGGGCTTTTGGTTCGGGCCGGGCCTGGTCGGGCCGGAGATTTTGAGGATCGGGCCGGACCGAGCCGGGCCCCCTCCTATATGGGGCCGGTGACCCCCAAATGCAGCCACCCTAAATGAGGTCGCAATCGGGCCGGCCGGGCCCCCTCCTAAATGGGGTCGGTGAATACCCCCCCCCCCAATAAAGTCCCCCGGAGCTGATTCACTGACCCCATTTAGGGTGGCTGTACCCGGCCGGCCTGGCCCGATCTTCCAAATCTCCGGCCCGGCCACTTTTTCAATGAAAGCACCCATTTTTTTCACCAAACAATAGGTTCAGGAAAAATCGCAAAAATTATGACAAAAATCGTGATTGTGATTTGGTGCTGTTCGTCTCTCAAAGACACACAACAACATGATTGCATTACGGCACTGCCATCCCGGCAACATCAAAGATATACAAAGATCGGGTAAAAAACCAGACCCAAAAAAGTCGGGCCGGGCCGGGCCTGGCCGGGCCGAGCTTTGGCCGCACCTCGGGCCGGGCCGGAGATTTGGGAGCTCGAGCCGGGCCGGGCCGGGCCGACCTCTGTCAAGCACCGCTTCGACCAAAAAAAGAAAAAGAAAAAAAACCGAAAAAGAAAAGGCGCGAACTTACAACCAATCAGCAGCAAACTCCACCCACTTCGCGCACTTAGCGCTACAGCAAACTTTCGGGCCCGTTTCTCGCGATAGAAGCAATATCCAATTTTCGCTTATAGATGTAGACACGTGTCTCGATGAGACAAATCGATTGGTATATAACTCGACTGGATCGGTTCAGTTTCCTGGGAGGAGATAGCAATGGTAGCATAAAGTGTGGCCGCGGAAGTCATGATTTTCGGGTGTCTGAAAAACCAGTTTCCCATTGTCCGATCGAGCTCAAATTTTCAGCGTTTTGTTATGGCTTGGCTACGACTAGAAACCAATCAAAACATCTTTCAAAACCAATCACACGCCGTCATACCAGCATCGCCGATATAACACGGGAGGCATAGGGAAAAATCAGTTTTTCGAGCACGCTGATGTTTCACGTGCATGTTGGAAAAAAGTTTTGCCAAATCATTTCATCACATCAACCTATATTTCTGATAAGAACATTAGCAACGACGAAATCCAGCTTTTTCCTAGTTCGTGGTCTAATCTCAAAGTACTGCGAAACGCTGACGCGTTCTCGTAGATAATATGCATATCCCAGGTATGTATAGTGTTTCCTGTTTTTCTTGGTCCAAGGAAACGCGCGGGCCCGTGTTATAACTGAACTTCTAGTTGAGGTCGAGATTACAATTTCGATTCAATCAGGCAGCTGGCAAAAACGTGTCATAGTTTACCTGTGGAATCTAACAACAACAATGTTTCACATACTCGCTGTGAGCTTTGTGCGTGTGCGCTGTCAGCATGTCAATGAAACATTTGACCATGTTTGCTGCTGAGTGTCGCGCTTGGATTAACAAGGACACATTCTTAATCTCTTTCATTGGTTTCTGAAATCTCGACCCCAAACTGGAGTTGAGTCATAACGTGGGGTAGCATGCTTGTTTCCTTTGACTTGCATAAAAAGGAAACACTATGTATAGTACATTCCTAACAATAAACACACCAGTATACAGTGGCGGCCATAAGTTTTTAGACTCTTGCAGTGGATTTTGAAACTCGTGTTTTTCTGCTCACAGCAGTTGCGTGTGATTTCGGCTGCTGTGTCCGTTGTTTTGCGGCAGGTGTCCACTATAACTTTAGCACATACCGAACTGAGATCATCACATCAAAAAAAGACTGGGGCAGAAGTTCGGTGCGGGGTCCCATTCAGTCCCGGCCAAAAGTTTTTAGACTCATTTTTTCGTCATTGTGTATCTTTTCGTCGCTATTGTTTTGGATGTTATCAATCATTACAACAATTATTGTGTTTTTGTGTTGTGTGTCGGTTGCCTCGAAATGTGTGCGATACTAATTGATAAAATTAGTTTCTGAGCATTGTTACCGTTTGTGAGTTGTTTTGAAACCATTGCTTCCCTCGGTGAGGGTGCGAAACCTTCTACAAATCAGCCATACATAGTTTTCGAGAATACAAGTTGGTCCCTAAATGGTGAGGCCGCGCTTTGTTTTTCAGAAATAAGAATGCGATGGAGAATGGAGCATTGTCGAAAGTACCAGAAAATAAGGTTCAAGTTTTGAAACACGTGGCTAGCTCCGTGACAGGCCTAAAATTCCATTAAATTAACACTAAACTAGATGGTTACATGCAGCGCCAGAATTGTGACACATAAAGGCCACAGAATGTATCGCATTCGAAACAAAAAATCGAGAGAAACTTCTGGTTTAACAACTTATCAAGGTGCGAAGACCCCAAGGTCCACAGATCTCTAGGGGCAGCCATACTACAATGTAATCTGAATATGATGTTCAGCTATAAGTGCTTGTTGTTAATATTAGCTCTCGCAAACGTGATATTGGTCGCACATTGACTTTAAGAATTGGTCAGATTTTTTTCCTGAATCGCAAAGATGGAAAGTGACGGGGCAGTGACTTTGCGTTGCACAATCACACACAAAGAATGCAGTCAGTAAAATGTTTAAGACCCGCAGCAACGTGGGTGCTCTGCCAGATTATTTTCAAATGAAAATGTTTTTGTGAGCATCACAAATAGCGCAGTGGTTAAGAGTGGCTGAACATGAAAATCAGGATTCATTTGATGAATTCTTATATGGTCAATGTGCGACCAATAGCACCAAACAATGTATCTCCGGCGTTGCTTTCGAACGATGTAGGGAAGCCCCAAATTTCTAGCGTTTGACAGCGTAGGTGAAAAATTGGTTTTTCGACGACTCTGGGCTAATCGACCGACAATCAAATAAAAATGCGGTACCAACCGAAAACGTCTTACCGTAAAAATTTTGTGAAAAGTGCTCTCAGGCAATGAACATTTCAGTGATTGAGTCTTGTCTACATGCAACACTTTCTACATTTGTAATTTGCACTCAAAGTATAGGTTTTTTGAATTTTTCATACTGATTATGGTCGTTCATCTGTATGTGCACAATGCCTCTGGCTCGCGCGTCTGCTGCTTGCTCAGCGTGCAATGTTTCAAGTTTACACTGAGCTTACACTGAACTTTCTCATGCCGAGCTTTCCACCGACCTTCACACCCAACTGGCCTTTACACCGTTTTGAAAATATCACCCTACGTTAACATGAGCTCGATTCCGCAGCTGGCAGAATAGTGAACATTCTGACGTGGCTGCTGATTTGGGAAATGTTACACGTTGAAGAATACAAAGCGACGATGATGATGATTTTCTCTTTCTATCGTTTTGAATACACACCACCTTCGAAAACGGGTTCGGTGTTGGTGTAGCTTGGCGTACACTCACAGCTACAGTACACCTGGGGATGGTTTAGGGCGCGTGTAGTCATACTGGAAAATGGAAATGGAAATGAAAAATATTTTCTATGTCCAAGTTTTCCACTTCCATTTTCCGATATGACTACATATTGGAAAATGGAAATGGAAATGAAACAAAACATTTTCTGCAGCAGCCAATGACGAAAACATATTTTCTGTGCCACTCAAATTTTGGCTGCTGATTGGTCAGATTTTACACAGAAAAGGTTTTGCTCATTTTTATTTTCCAAATATGCGTGTAGTCATATCGGAAAACTAGTAAAAACTTGCACATAAAAAATATTTTTCATTTCCATTTCCATTTTCCAGTATGACTACACGGGCCCTTAAGCTCAAAATCATCGCTGGATGAAAGGTGGAGTTTAGTGAGATTGAGCTTTGAAAAAACTTCAAGACT
>JASAMV010002664.1:0-11085 GCA_030248065.1 Rhynchonema sp. JSB1_4 | reverse complement strand
AATCAAAACCTTAAAACTTTGTTGTATATGTTGCCAGCTTTTTACCTGCTTCATTCGAGTTTTTGACACTCAGTTTGTGTCGGCAGACCTTGTCTGAAAATATGTCTGTCGGCACCACTGGACGCCAGCTGTAGAGTCATGGCTGTAATTGTTTCACTTTGTTCGCTATCAACGTTTGTTGTACGTTACCTGTTAGTATTTCTTAATGAGCAATTGATCATCGATAATATATGAGCTAAACTGCGGTAGAGCCATGTGTTAGTGGTTAGCCACCTATTAGTATTTCTTAATGAAATGAAATAAAGTAGAAACGAAAAAAATTCAGTAATTTAGTAGAAAATAATTACAAGATAAAATCCGAGCGGAGGATCAATTTCTGTCGCCTTGGTCATGTCTCCAGTTGGAAACTCGTCGCAGGTAGACGCACTTGTTTGTCGTAACTGCACTATTTAATGACTAAACAGAAACTTACATGCCACTTGCGAACGCTGGCATGGCAACTGATCTACATTGAACATTTTAGTGAACGTGTTTCTGGGTGCGTGTGTGCATGTAAAACTCTGTACCAACCCATTTTATGACACTATAGGAATAGTGCTATTTACCTGCCTAGCGGCACATCGGAGACAAAAAACACGCGTTGCAAAGTATGAATCAGATTCACGGATTCCCCATAAAGAGGGACGACTGTTTTTATATGCTGCTGAACGCTGTTACACCCGCACGGAAACCACGTGCCTTTTTTGGAGAAACAAATCATGTAAAATATTATGCGGTACAAAGTACGTCTGAATATGAATACATTAAAATATATTTAGATGTGTTAGATATGTATCACAAATGTTATTAACATATCATGTAAAACTTCTGTGTATGTCACATCGTTGTGTTTTTCCAAAGTAATATGACAATTTGTCTTTTGCGCACAAGAAGAACCACACCTACAGTAACCCAATTAGAGTGCCTCGAGTGCAGTACAGTAGGTTTCATTAGAGTGCCTTGAGTGCATCATCCCGTTCAGCACACCCTGTCGCTGAGGCAGTCAAGGCAGTCGAAGCACTCGAAGCATCCTAACGGTTACGGCCGTCATGATTGGTCTTATTTGTCACGAGATTACTGTAATTCCAGACTAAAGCGTGTTAGTCCAGCAAAGTAATTAATTATAATATGGTAGTCAATCCAGCTAGAAATCGGCAACACAACTCTACAGTCGTCCCTCATTATAAGGAATCCGGTTGGGACACTCGGATTCTGTTCGTAACGAATTGTTCGTTATAACGGACCACCATCTGCATGGGGCCGGACGTATTGACGGCATCACTTTGTCCGAATTGGGGTGTAAACCGTTTTTCCTTCAAAATTACGCGCGCAAAGGCATCTTTTATGCAGTATTGGTCCACAATATTTATACATATGCGGTCAGTCCACCTTGCACGTAAACCTTTTGTTTGCCTTTCGCGAGCACATTGTGTGGTTTGTGGCCTACGCTTGTTCCAAATGATGATGACGAATCATTTTAACACGTGAGGTATAGGAACGAGACAGTCAAGCTCCGTTCACTAACTGCGAAATTCGTTATAATGAAGCTGTTCACTATGAAGCAGAATCGGGCACGAGAAATCGTTCGTTATGACGCGGGATTTGTTATATTATCTACATCCGTTATAACGAGGGTTCACTGTACTTATGAATCTCTAGCTAATATGACAAATTATCAAATCTGCTTTGTGAAAACGATTTCCGGGCGCTTCTTATCTTAGTATCAATGTGCCTCGAAGCAAAGCTGCTTGTTTTCGATGACATCCGATAAGCGTGACCATGATTAACTAAAATAGCCATATTGCAAAGAAGATTTACAAGCAGGTTAAGGGAATGGTACCCACACAAAACATCATATCACGTGTCGGGTGTATGTGCGAAAGTTTTATGCTCTTGAGAGGCCAAAAGGTTTCAATCAAATCGGGCTCACTTTACGTCAGTCAGAGGTCAGAGCAATAAAATGGCAGCCAGCTTAATAACAACAGCTGAACATTTTCAAATGCGACAAATTTGTGAAAAGCGAGTAACAGCCGTCTTTATTCGTCACGGAATTACGCAACCAAAACTGGATGTAAGGGTGTTCGGTCAGATGCCTTGCGGTCATCAAAGTACTACGGCTTCTTCAGCGAAGTCGGTATTGTTGTGGTGTAATCCAAATGGCACTTGGTGAAAGTCTTGATGATGTTGGGTACGACCAATGTGCAGGGTACCCTCTTCATGGTTATGGTGCTAGGGTATAATATTCTTCATATTGACCGAAAATACCGGTTCCCGATCGCATGTCACTATAAAGCGGGTAGACTTGAATATAAAACGTTAGCAGCGTCACAAAACAGCCTATCAGAGTCATCGGGACACGGTTTCACTGCATTCAGTGCATGTCATCCTTCCAGCTATAAAGTGTCACCTTATGTCAGATCGGCAGACAAGGAACTTAACTCACTCGAAAGAATGACAAATTACGACAACAACAAATTGGTAGCCAAAGGCGTT
Source organism: Rhynchonema sp. JSB1_4 (assembly GCA_030248065.1). Lineage (NCBI taxonomy): Eukaryota > Metazoa > Nematoda > Chromadorea > Monhysterida > Xyalidae > Rhynchonema > Rhynchonema sp. JSB1_4. The sequence goes on along the minus strand of JASAMV010002664.1, from coordinate 8,553 downwards.
TCACGCCCAATGCTGACAAATGCTCTGGCTGCGGCGGTTGGTTGGCATGGCTTCATCTTCATAGGATATTCAGGTCTTTAGGGGTGTGTATGTCATGAACCAGACGTGAGAAAGAGCCTAAGCTGGTATGTAGGCACCGCAGTTTTCCGGTTACAACACCTAACAAAGTGGGAGCTACGTATTTCGGGGAGACTTATTTGGCATATTCGCTGGTAAGGTTTGGGTATTTGCTTTTGGTCATACATATACATATGTACATACCTAGTTTTGTAAAACCATTGTACACGAGACAAAATGAAACATCTTGGAATCGGGTCCATAGTGCATATAAACGATATCCGGAAATACACAGACTTTGCGTGTGCGACTACATTCGGAAGATAGTTCGAATAGAGCCCCGTGGGTCTCGTTTTGAGAATGAAAATGATTTTCTAAGTAGGATATCCGACGTAGGTACATATACTATCGAATAGAGTCCCAGGGGCTGCGACCAGGGAAACTCCGTTATATTGTACAAAGCCGTTACCGTGTGTATCCAGAAGATCTTCCGGGCCTACTCGAAGTTCTGTAATCTGATGGCTAAAATTTTAACCCGACGCAAAGTTTGTCACACAATAAGATACTCTTCAATGCAGACACCTGCGTGTGTGACGTGCATGATTTGATCCAGGACATTTATCATGGCGCTAACACGCGCGGAGTGTGGTACAAGAGTACGGTGCCCTTCCGTACGAGGGCGAAGACGGTTGAGCTGCTATATCAGTACCAACTGAAAAGTAAAAAATATGACCCGACTGTGAAAAGGAGCCGAACATTTTCAGACGCTCTAATGCGAGTCCAAACGGTGGCCGGACAATTGAGCAAAGCACATTTGAGCAAGACCACTTTGAGCAAGTGAAAAAGAGCAGGGCCAAAAGAGCAGAGCACTTATTTTGTTCCAATGGCTTAGGCTTAGGCTGATTTTGGTATCAGGCTTAGGCTTAGGCTTAGGCTTACACTTATGATTAGTTTTGTGTTTGGGATTAGGCTTAGGCTTAGGCCTATTCGCTTTTAGGTTCTGCTCTTTTGTTTCAAAGTGGTCTTGCTCAAATATGCTTTGCTCAATTGCCCGTCCCGCCGTCCAAACAAACGCCTATGCAAACGAAACAAAAGTGTTGTTTTAATAATTATCGCTGCTCAATTGTGCTAAAAAATTGCAATAGTTTATGACATTTATTGTTGTTCCCCTTGAAAAGCAAGCCCAAAGCAACAGTGTGTGGGTGCGGTGCAGTACAAGGCACATGTTAGCCATAAACATAAAGCACCGTTCCAAACTCACTAACTTTGTTCAGGGCGCGGCCAGGCAGACGCGGTTGTGATTTGCGGTTCAGGAATAAAAACTATGTCGAAGGGCCGCACTTGCGGTTGCGGTTTGCGGTTCACTATCCAAACATTTCTTTTGGCCGTAGCACGCTAAAATGAACCAATCAGCGATGGGTCAGCGCAGGTTTGAGACGTTCGCTCTATGCTGATTGGTTCAGTGTTATGTACGTGCTACAGCCAAAGAAGTGTGTCGAATGTGAACTGGAAACCGCAACTGCGCGGCCGGCTCCGCAGACGCGACGCGGCATGGTCCTCGCCCTCAAAAAAATTTATTTCTCAAACCACAACCCGTCTGCCTACCCGCGCCCAAAGACGTGTGTGTGTACCACATTCTATGTTTTCCTCAATGTTTATGCAAACCAACTGAACAAAGCTAACCACATGCAAATAACCTGACGTGGACCACCAGCGTCAAACCACGTCGATCTGAGCAAAAAAGGAGAAGAAGGCAATAAACATAGTTTTGAATTTTGATAGTGTTTGGAGGAAAAAACCGAATTTCTTTGTGAGCATTTGATAAATGATGTTCCAGGCGCAAAGAAGCAAGCGTGATAAGCAAAACATACATTACATTCACACACTAAACATTCAGGATTGAAACGGAAAGAGGGATATGACATAAATGGGCCATACGCCGACCGAAGATGATCGGTCCGTTCACAATATGACACAATGGCACCCTGTTTCCGATAACTGGTGGAACCACCGGGCTAACCACAAGCCTAAGCCTACAGCCCAATTGTTCGGGGCCTCAAAACCCGGACTCCATCTGAGTATAATGGACATGCGGGGGTTTCTTTCTACTTCTTCATGACGTGAGTAGTTTATTCGTCCTCAATTACATACATATATTCCTGCTGCCCATTGTTTTCTTGCACGATCCCAAGACATAAAATGCTGAATGGATAAAGATAAATTAACGTTGGGCACATTTCTGTAGCACATATGCACATTGTGTACCTACAAGAACATACAGGAACCATAATCAGCAAGGAAGGACCTCGGGTCCGACAGAGCCACAATATTATTGCGTGTTTCCATTGGTGAAATCACTTTGATGATGAAAGGAACCAAAAAGATACATACCTAGTGAGGGGGCTCTGCAAAAACAATAATCACATGAAAGCAAAAAATCACGATAAGAACTCTCTCGCTCGGCTCTTTATTGGCATAGACGGTATACAGTAACAAATAATTTCGGCACGCAATATTTTGAAAGAAAGAGGATACGACAAAGTAAAATGATCAGGAAATTTTCACGGAAAAGCTGTTGTTTCATCAGAAGGAAAAATTTATTGCTACAGGCACGTAAACATGTACATACCTAAATAAATAATATACCTTGAAAATTATACATTACGTGCGCTCCTGTCATTGGCGACCTTTCCAAGTCAGGCATCCGAGTCAAGGTTGCAATATTCTCAATATTTGGCACATTCCATGCTGACTCAGCTATATGCCTACAGTATTATGCAAAGCTGTGCGAAGTCCCCAGGGAGTTTCCAAATTGCAAAAAAACCTTTATATCACAGCAGCTGATATACACCGTCCATGCGGTCAAAAATGAATGTGAAACTCAGACGGTTTGGGGTTTGAGAAAAAATCCGGCACTTTCAAGACGCACGTGAGCTGTTTGGTGTTGCTTTGAGAATCAGGACATTCAGATGAAAAAAGTCCACACTGCACGTAACTTTTCAAAAGCAATTTTGTGAGCTCAATAATGCTTCCCGTTTACACAAGGTTCAGATCAGATTCTGCCAAATACTGTAGCTGGTGTTTCGGTGGTTTTGGTTATACTCGCAATGTCAATAAATAGGATCCGGGCTTGAAAACCAAAAGACCGGGTCGTGTATTATCAACGTTTAGTGGACGCGGACCGAGGCGTGGTCCATCAACTTCGGAGCATATTTGCGGTACAACTGTACAATTGGATTTCAACCGTTGCGCAAAAGTTGTTCGTCAGATCAAAAAGGTTTTTGCCATCAAGAAGACAAATGTAGTACTGCACCAATATAGGACACTTGACTTTATTACAAACTATACGGTCAAAAACAAGACTTGACAAAATCCCCTTTCCGCTCAACAAGACATGGGTCGGGTCTTTGTCGTACGGGAAAAGGGTTATCATCAGCAACAGCAGATTTTAACAACACCAGAAAAATAAATGTTCCTTTTTATGTTCGGTATCTGAAGCATGACGTGGGGTATGCATATTTATGAACTTGCGAACAAACCCCACCGCAAAAAATGCGACTTTTATCTCGGCCCAGCCAGGCGCTTCCGTCCTAGACAGGTCACACAAACCAAGGAAAAGAGTGCTGCTTTATAAATGTTTTAAACTTGCTGCGCGCCCAAGGAAGGAAGCTCAACCATGTTCGCATATGCCATGATAATTATATACATAATCCGAATTGGGCAGACAAGTTACCAACCACATAAGCCGAGCCAACGTGTTTTTGTCACATCAATGACTCCAAGGAGTGAAACGTCAGTCAACTAGGGTGGTCTTACAACAGGCAGGCATTATAAATGTCCTGTTGGTCTTGTTGACCACAGACATTATAGTCGATACCTCATCAACTGTCAGCGATTCGGAGTTCAAGTGAGAAAAAACTAATTCCCAGACTTCCCAGATCCTGGCAAATAATGTGTACCTATACATACATAGGTCAGGCGAAAGTGACCGGATCCGCAGACAAGTCATCTCAGACCAGTGGAGCCACTTGAGATTCAGATTCTCCGCAACGTAATTACGTTGCGAAACCAAACGGCGCCCTCTGCCACTATGGCATGGCAAATAAAACCGCAGACAGAATCCCCGGACAGCTGGCTGCAAGCAAAGAAATTGTTGGAAAGAAATCGCTACAGAAAATGACTTGATACCGCTGAATGCTGCAGGGATTTTTTCCCGAACACGCACAGTTTGTTTGTCTGGCCGCGGCCGTGCCCATGTGAGAGTCCACAATAAACTGAAACTGAGTGCGGTATCAAATGTGGTGACGGATTAGATCTGCCTATGTATAGCTCACGTGACTTTTTCGGGATTCACTGGTGCTTTGACCAGTGTGTAAAAGTTGTTAGCTGCCCGAGAACAACTTTCACCTTGATCGAAATCACACAGTGGCCAACGCACCCGCGCATGTCACTGCGGCAGTTCCAAATGCTTAGTTGCAATGCTTTTTGATATTAACGTGAGAACGCGACGTTTGACATTATAATAATAAAATGAAAACTTTGGCCTTGCGTAAAACTTTGAGCAATTTGTTGAAAAAGATGGCCTTCTGAAGAGACTGATGCAAGAGAGAGCCGCAGTTTCAGAACCCAAATATAGCGTTCATGGTGTCACCTGTCTCAACTTCATATCATTAATTCGCTGCCCATGAGCAGGGTGTAACGCCGCTAATGGGTACACGAAGCAATTTTGGACATGGTGTAATGTTTCTTGTCCCCCCAGGACGTCCACGCCAAATGCACTACATACATATGTACGTCTAATGAAGAGAACAAAAATAATTCGTGTTTCTCAGACATGCGCAGAACTCTTTTCTTACGAGGCTATCAATGCGACTTTAGGTTGTTGTCATAGGTACCGTGGCACTAAGGTCGGCTTTGTGTGTCGCTGTGTAATCAACTTAATACTCGTTTGTTGCTTTGGTCACCATGTTTTTTTTACAAATACAGTAACCAAGTGTAAACGAAATTATAATAAATTACTTAACCAAGAAACTCCGTTCAAAAGAGGTGGAGAACACATTCTACATCAGGTTAGGTACATCTGATCTAAACACAGGTTGCCTATTTAGCAAAGCAAAGTCAATCTGATTGGTGCAGATGTGAGAAAGCACCACTTATCTACTGAACCGAAAGTTCTTATGGAACGCCTGCTAGTTAGTTACTGTGCACGACAAGGTGGGTTATTGAGTATAATGTAGGCACCGAAAGTCGCTGTTATTGTGGACCAAAAGCAGTAGTTAGGCAATCCATCGGCTCATGGCACTTTTTATACACACAGCGCATGCAGCAGCGCACGCCATTTTCTAAACAAAATGTACACTTTGAGCGAGTGTCATACTTTGATGACCGCTTTTTAATTTATCCGGTTTTCATTTGCTGCTTGACATAACACTTTTCTGCATAGTTGCAAAATTTGGGGATGTTTCAACGGATAACTGCAGAAAATAGATGCATTCATTGACAGTAATGCTGTATGCAGCGTGTGCGTGCGAGTGCCATGAGCTGGCGGATTGCCTATACACACTGCGCACTGGGTGGCACCTAAGATCCTTTCATTTGAACAGCTGCCTGCGTCCAAACATCATAATTCATAATCCCGCTAATCACGGCAAATGTGTATCGGGAGAAGTTTTTCGAGCAAGAACGTTTTTCGCGCCACGCGAATGCAGAACACGCATATGGGTGACAGAACAGCTTAATCCCCTTGTTTCACAGGGAAACAGACCTTTTTGCGGGGATGCGTTACAGGGTGGCGCAATTGTTGTTTTTTGACAGGGTATCATGGCGATATCAAAACGTGTGCTGCGTACCAACATAAGCCACGAGTTTTTTACTCAGTCTTACGAGAAAAAATGCCAAACATTCCGCGCAACTGCTGTGTTCGTTGGAATTTTGATTCGATGTATTACATTATCTGGGCTGCAAGTCTGGGTTTCTCGCCCCGCCAGACTGTTTTTGTGCATTTACTGATATTGTGTAATTAATTTTGGTGAATTATGTGCATATCCTGTACACGCAGAACATCCGTTTAGCAGATTCGTTATGAGCACCTTCGGACTGGCTGATGTTTCACTAGTGCAATGTGAGTCACATTTTGCCGAAAGCAATACGAGCGTTAGATAAAGAACGCTCAGCCTCTACGGCTTGCTAAATCAGGATAAAGCTCATAACCCAGAATGATCCGAAGCTCCGGCTGACGTGTCTATGCTGTCGCCGAGGTGAATGATTTATGAGCGCAATGTGACAAAAAACCGCACGCAAAAAGTTGGGCCAGTTATGTTGCCTTCTTCCGACGGCTGTGCAGAGTTTGGGGATGCGACCATTCTTTGAAACAACTTTAAAGTTTGCAGTTCAAAATTCGACGACTTCATCCTTTCTCTGAGAGCAGATATGGCGAGTGGATTAAACACAAGATCATAGCTGGCATGAATTAAATCGGGTTAGAATTGAAAAATCAAGAAAAGGCACCATCGGGCAATATATTGTACAATCACTTTTATGATAGTTATACCCAGTGGTTTTAAAAAAATTCGTTCCAAAAGTTAAAAAAAATTTTTTCATTATTTCAAATTTCGAAAATTTCTCTATTTTTTGCTCTAAAAGTGTTATTTTTGCATAAAAATTGCTACTGTTGACATCACCTAACCCTACCATGGGTGTATTGGGTGCCATAATCGTTTTGTGGCATCTAGAGATAGTGCGCACACCCACAGGGCCTCTCATATGACTACACACGTACATGTGACTGCGTGGGCATTTATTTATCCATACCCCAGACCCGAAAGGAGTGATTCTATTTTGTATTCACTCTAATTTCACACTATGTGCAGCTTATTTGCATTGGTCGTGTACCTAGACGTCATAATTTCACCCAAAATTCCCATCCCGAATATCAGAAAGCCATACCATCACACCAGCACCACCTGGGGAAGGGTACGGGCGTGTACCTGACTATGGTTGGTACTTATCGACCATTGGATAGCATGGTTTTCGTATCACCTGTGCTTTATACGCACTTAGAACACATTATGTAACAAACATACCACTATTTTGTACTTGAGCGCTCATTTTTATCGTGTTGGGCAGATTTTGGCTGGAATAAAAAAAATTTAATTAAAAAATTTTTTTAAAATGGGGTTCGAATCAGTGATGTGGTTGGGGGGGGGGGTATGGGGGGTATTACCCCCAACTGCTAGGTAGCTTTCTTGCTCCGGAACCCATACCCCCCAAACTGGCTAGCTAGCTTTCTTGCTCCGGTCACCAAGTAAAAAAGTGTTGATTTTAGAGCCAAAATGACCATTCTATGGGCCAAAATGGTCAAATTCGTTCAAATTTTCTCACACATGCACAAAAACACGCATTTTAAGGCTTATTTTAGCATAATTTCGACCAATTGTTATACCCCTGCTTCTGACTTCTGGACCAATACCCCCCAAATCGGGGTACCCGGCTAGCTAGCTAGCTTTCTTGCGCCGGACCCCTCCAGCTAGCTAGCTTTCTTGCTCCGACCAACTACATCACTGGTTCGAATAAGAAATTTTTTTATTAACCACTGGTTATACCTAAACACACCCAACACCCAAGTGAAAAATTAACCGGGAAAACAAATGTTCAAAAAATGGGTCACAAATCATCTCATGGCATCATGCCCGCTCACGGCAGAGCCTTCGCTCAATCGACTGTCGTGAGAGTCATTGCGCAGACGTGTGTTGGTGCTGAAATTGAATGGAAGAGAAAATTATCATCATGAATAGAAGAAAAAGAAAAGACTAAAAAAACCCAGACATACCGACTGGTGCGTTGTATTTGCAGCACTCGTTTGTGGACAGTGAACACTTCGCTGATGGCATCTTTGAAGATTTGTAGATTGTAGTCGATTAGACCTGGAATTTGGCGATGAATTGTTTCATCCTGCACCCCCTTACCCTCAGGATGCATGAAACAAAGTCGACAGCACAGCTTGCAACAATGTTTATGTGTCACCCTGTTCTAAACAACACAATCACCTTCTTGCTGTCGTGAAGTGTCAATAATGAGAAAATTAACACGGAATTTCCTGGCCAACTATGTGTCGCTCCAATAAACCAATTCAAAAGAACTAGTTTCAAACCAGAATTGATTTCCTCTCAGCTATAGTTGCAGGTGGAAAAAAACGATTTTTTCCTGAAAAACCTTTTTTCAGTGAAATATATTTTTCCGAAAAAAAAATCGGAAATATTACACGGCGGATTTTGAACTTTTCTGAAAAAGTGTCAAAATTATGGGAAACGACCTAGTTTTATTGCAGAAACATACTTTTTCAAGTGTTTTCCAGCCGTTTTACAGCTTTTATTTGGACTTTCTGAACAGGATTCCTTTTCATACACCATTTTTAGCTCGTAATGTGCCAAATATACACCATTTTGACCGGTGCCCAAATTTGGCTCGAATGAAAAACTTTTTTTCAGTAAATATATT
>JASAMV010002663.1:0-31311 GCA_030248065.1 Rhynchonema sp. JSB1_4 | reverse complement strand
TAATACCGTCCATTTTAACAAAATCAATGTGGAAAACGTCGTATTTTGGTCATATTTCAGACACAGTGTCTGGTTCGGCATGGTTCGCACGCACTACGGTATTGCGATACTGGGCGGGGAGCCCGGCCATAATCTTGCCATCAATCAATACAAACTCACAAAGGGCACAATGACGACCGTGCCGAACGCCATGGTGCTCGCGGCGACGTATTTCTATCGCGATCGGTTAGAAATTTTGTTGTTTTTTTTATAAATTTTTTGTTGTCAGGAATGGCGAATGGGAAGAAAGCAAAGGAAAAACGTTTTTTTTCGTGTTTTTTTTTCAATGAAACTATATTTTTCCAAGCACGTTGCGTGTCGAGTGCCGTCAGTAGCCGTTGTTGTGCGCCGTACGCTCCGGCCCCATAAAAAATAAAAAAATATAAAAAATGTCATAAAAAATCGAAATAGAACGCTGGTCATCTGCAGCGAGACAGATGTGCTTGAATCTGAATGTTCAGGAAACATTTTGGATGGATTCTCTCGCATAATAATCGTGCGAACAATATTAACAACGAAGATGCACTTCAATCTTTCAGCTGCATCACGGTAGCGTCGTACATGATTTGCATAGCTGAGGGGCCAACAAAATTGGCTATGTCGACACGGGTCTGGCGCCGCCCGAAGCCCGAGGGTATCCGCTGCCCGCTGGACAGTTCGCTGGTTTGTTCTGCGTTTTTTTTTGAAAAAAAATGAAAAAGTTTTCTCAGCGGCAAAGGAGATTGTTATTTTGCTTGTGTCCAATAAATTCGCTCCTGGAAGAAACTCTTCAAACGCGTTGCGTGATACGTAAAGCGGCTAATTGTTTTGTCGTCAAATCAATTCTTCATATCTTTCGTCAAATCAAGCAGTACTACATGAGCCCCAAATGAAGCGCGACAAATAATACATGTGTTTTGATGAAAAGCTTTGAAACGGGGATTTGACGACATTGAGCCCGTAAAGATGATTATGCGTGTATCAGCTGTAGCGGTCACGTGACTGTCAATCACTCAACACACAAGTCTGACGTAGTGATTTGCGAAATGCTGTGAAGCATTCAGTTTTACAGATTTATTGATCGAAGCAAACAGCAACCGATATTTTGGCTGGCGGGATCAGGCGACCAAAGATGTCACGCTCGTGGAAATCGACCCGAAAGGCGGTTTGAAGGAAGTGGTCAAACTTGGAAAGGTCGCAAATCAAATGTTTTTCATATATATTTTTATCTTACTGTCAAACTAATATTTGACGAAAGTTTCAGGTGGAGGAATTATTCGTGACGAAAAAGACCAAAGTGACCAAACAGGCATTCATCGTGGTGCGGCACGTTAGCTGGGGCGAGAAAACCACGCTCAGGTGAGATCGTACTAATATTTATGTGGATTCAGATGTTCCCTGATGACAACAGCAATAAATGCGAAAGTTAATGGAGTTAACAGAATTAAGTGGTGGTTGGAGTAAAGTAGGAAAATTTCGTTGTGTTTTTCAGGTGGTACTCTTTGCCCGATGGCACACCCCTGCCCAAATGGACCTTGACTGTAGCGGCGCCGAAAGGTCAACAGTTGCCGCCGTTGACATCGGTTGGTTGTGCTTTTTGGTTTCATTTGTCCTCGTATTGAGGAAGTTGGGTTTAGGCTTATTCTGATGTAGTCCACGCGTGTTGCGCTATATTTCGTGCTGACGCAGCAGAATGCCTGTTCAAGACATTCGTCGCGCTGTAGTTTTCAAGCCACGTGCATTGCATGGGACGTTGTTGTCCAGCTGCGTAAGCACGAAATTTGCGCAGGTGTGTAGACTACAAAAGAATTGGCCTGTTTGTTCTTGTCGAATCAGTGATTCTAAGTTGATTTGGAAGTGACATGACTGACTGACTTTTTACCTCTGACACTGTGTGTTGTTGACGCAGGTTGAGCAAACAGCACAACATAATTTGTTGGTTTGCCAGTAATCAAGTCAAATCTTATGGAACAACTCTAGAAAGTAACTGCTTCGCACTGGAGGGCGGATCGTTGCGGTCCAGCAACTTCGCATGCAGATTCTTGGCACAAAGCAAAATGAACGATATGCAATCCGCCCAGCCATACGAAAGTAATGCCAAAAAACCTGGCCAATTCTTAGCGCTCCGTAGTCGTTGTGGGTAGCAGTGCGTTTGCGCACGTCTTGTAGCATGTTTGAATATCTGCGAACGATTGCAAGGTTTTTCGAACGGGTAAAAATTAGTAACGATAAATGGTGAATGTGAAAGGAAAAGGACGGAAATGGACGAACACAAGAAAAAAGACCATATACCGCTTCATCCAAAAAAAATGTCGAAGCGTGCTTACCAATAAAAAAATGGCCAATGTTGTGCTAACTTCGTGTGAACATCAAAACACTCAAACTGGTCAGTATTGTCGTGCAAAGGACGGTGTACGGCAGGACTGGCATGAGCGGACATTGGCAGCCCAATAGTTTCATCGTCGTACGAGATCAGTTTCGAAAGGAATTCACAACAGTTTCTAGTGGTCTAAATGGTGCCTTGTCGCTGGAAAACGCGATTTGCGCGAACACAAACAGTAAAGCTAGTATCAGTCCTGCCAGCAATACAAGCAACACGCCGAAAAAGCTAGCAAGTGTCAAGGCCACTTTAATTGGTGGATGATTACGGACAGTTATTTCTGTGATGGCGCATCATGCTAAGGTACCTGAAAAGAAAAAAATACTACAAGTAAATTTTTTAACCTCGTGATTTTACGGACACGAGGTCGAACGCACATTGAAACATTGCACAAGACGCACCATACCTTTGCCTGATTGTCCTGAATCCAGCCGATGTGTGATGGCGTGATTAATTGACGACGCGCCAGTGCGGTATTCGCCAGCTGTGAGGTATGATGAGGTCTGTCGTCTCCAGTTCGGGCAGCGGTACGATGCGCAGATCACACCAGTGGTTTTGACGAAAGCTTGGGCAGCGCCGCCATCTAAAACTGCCGCTCCTCATTGAAAAAATCCAACTTTTTTCTTCTGTTTGAGTTGCGCAATGTTGTATTTGTGGTTGTGTGGGCGATAGAGTTCATTTTGTTTGGTAGCTTTAGCCACGCGCTCCACCATTTCAAAACCAATGCAAATGGTTACATTGTACTGAGTGCAGTAATGCCGTATCTTTTTCGCCCCGCTTTCGCAGACAGGCCTAAGCACTAGGGCTCATCAGTGCGAACGCCTCTGGCAAATTTTACGTTTTTTGACGTTTTGCTGTCACCAAGTAGCGTAATCGGATACACCCACCATACAGTTAAGTGGGTATATCTGATCATGCTATTTTTTGGTAGCGAAACGTCATAAACATATAACCATTTGCGTTGGTTTTGAAATTGGAACGCATGCTAAGAGCAACCAAACAACAATCTTGTGTTTCACAACAGAACCCCTTACCGGTAGAATACGACCATTCGCATACCCATCTTTGCACATCACTAACATACTTCTCACTGTCTACGTCAATGGGCACCACCTTAAATCTGTTCTTCCTTTGGCTCAGAATGGCTCGCAACGTAGCAGCAGCCGGTGCATCAGATTTATTCAGATACACGCCGTAATAGCTCGGAATGATGATTTTGATCTGGTCGCGCTCTAGCATTTCGATCAACTGTTTCACGTTGTTCATTGAATTAACGCTTTGTTTCTTGAGCATCAAATTTGCCAGCAGACCCGACCGATACAGACCGGTAAACAACAACAAGAAAAAGCCCAAGAGAACAGCGTTAAATGCCTGAACGTTTGAACGGCATCTTCTCGCCAGGATGTATCCCGATTTGTAAGAAATTTACGTACAGCATGATCAAGAAAACCAGCCATGTCCAGTTGCCGTAACTGAACAGAAACGTGCGAGCTTGATGGCTCAAGTCCTCCTCGATTCGCGACGTTGCCAACGCGGCAAACTCTTCGGTCCAGCCTGAAGACGATTTTGTTAATAAAATTAATCGTCAAAAAGATCTTAACCGCCCCCACACCTTGTATGGTAAAATAGTGCGTGATGTTGAAACTTTGCCTGGGAGTCGTCTGTTAGCGCATACAAGCTCATGTCGTAGTGATGATTATTCATTTGCTGCAAATTTTCGTGCATGCTTGTGTGGTTGCGGTGGTCCACCAAGGTATACGCGATGTGGGCGTATCGCAGTATGACGTCGAATGCTTCAGGTGTCAGGCCTGGTGCCGGACAGTCTTTGGTATTCTTCAACTGTGATTCAAACCCGCAACGAATTCGATATGGCGGATTTGGCATTCCGAAGCTCACTCGCAGCGTGTAGTTGCTGGCCGAAACCATCATGGTTGTCGTTTCGCTTTGCGTTCTCTCCTGTTGGGGTAGCGACTGTGCTTCAACGTGAATGATCCTGATAAACATACTGGCACATAGTGGAAGCACGTGGCCAATGAACCTTGATGCTTTGTTCAAATATTTGGAATATGGTCGCTTTCTCGTACATGGTTGTGCGCCTCTTTTGGCTACAGTGGTTACCATGTGTTTTTATGCAATCAAGATGATGAATTCATGGTGTTTGATTAAGATCTGTCTGTAACATATAAATGCTGTAGGTGCGTTATTGCTTTCAACACATGTCTGTGACATCAAAAAAATCGAAATGGCGAGCCCAAGGTTTCCTAAGTTCCCTTGGCACTTCATCACACAAACAGATTTTATCGTAATTTTTTAAAATCATGTTCGTCTGATTTGCTGTCCTCACGCAAAATCAAGTTTCGAAATAGCACAACCGTTTCCAGCTCGAAACCAGATTTGAGATCAAAATTTAACGATCGAGTGTGCAATTTCCGCTAATAACGTCAGAAACGCGAACATTAGTACTGCCAGCAACACCAGCGAGACACGGAGAACATTTGGAAGTTTCGGGGCTGTTTCGAATTGGACACCTGCTTTCTGTTGCGGACATTTTTTGTGCTGATGTCGTAACATGTCGGCGTACCTGAAACGAAAGTACTTTAATGTTAGCACAAACATATTCCCGCACTGTTGGCCTTTGGCCAACCATCTGTATCCTCGTGCCTTTGTTTTGTCAATGTCAGACCCGTTAACGTCTCTATAATGGCGCGATTAATTTTGCGAACTAATTGATCTGGTAGATTCGAGCTTTGTGGTATGGCCAGAACGTTCCCTTTTAGTTCGAACAAACGAAACGATGCGTAGGTCACAAAAGCGGTTGGTCACAGTTTGACCCATGTCCGAATCTGAAAAGGGTCAGATTGGTGCCGCGATTGCTGACGTTCCGGTGCGTATAGTCCAACCATCTGCTCATGAGGCGGCTGTGACCGTTCCACGTGTTTCGAAAGCAATAGAAAGAGAAATCGAAAGTGCATAAACATGCGCAATTTCTCTTTCTATTGTTTTCGAAACACGTGGAACCGTAGCAGGCGTCTCAAGAGCTGGTGGCCGGACTATTACTGCTTCATTTTCCAACTCTCGCCTGTGAGTACCACAATGCGGCCATTTTGCACTCGCGCGACGTGCTTCTCCATCGCACTGTCATTCGTCACCTGTTGAATTCGGTTGTCCGGTTTGCTGAGAATGCGTTTCAGCGTAACAGCAGTTGGTATCGTTGACTCGCTCAGCCGTCGGCTGTAATAGGTGGGAATGAGTAACCCAATTCGGTCGTTCCTCTCGAGTAGATCCAATAGCTCGGCCGTGTTGTCAAATAAATACACTGGATTCTTGAGCATAAGATTTGCCAATAGTCCCGAGCGGTACAAGCCGGTGAACAAGACCAGGAAGAAAGTCAACAGAATGGTATTGAATGCCTGAACGTTTGAAGTGCACTTTCCGGCCAGAAAGTGTCCTGATTTGAGTATGATGTACAAGGTTACTAAGACAACCCACGTCGAGTTGCGGTAGCTGAACAAAAATGTTCTGGCTTGGTAGTTCAAGTCGTTTGTAAGTGTATCAGTGTATGCCAATATCAAATGTCTGGTTCAAAACTCAATGATCAGAATTGAAGTAAATGGATAATCTAAACGGTATTTGCAAAAATGGTATTTGCTCAAATCTAAATAATCCACTTCCGTTCCAATTCCGATGCGATATTGAAAACTGAGCACTCATGCATGGGCTGGGCAGAGTCACTCGCCCATTGTGCGACTGAGTGTGAGACCAATAACTGTTCTGTACTTCCCTTTTTGATGAAAGCACAAAATTCTGGCCTGTTGCCATTCACAGTATCAAAGCGCGAAATTTGTAAAAGTTTCGCTCCTTCTTCACTCTAAGCGCGAAGAGCGATTTCGCGCTTCGCGCCCAAGCGCGAAATTGAAATTTGCCTTCGCGCCCTCTTCGCGCCGGGTGCGAAGAGCGAAGCGCGAAAAAAAGCGAAATTTTCAGGCGCGAGCCCATCACTACCCAAAGGTAATTTTGTGGAAAAATTTTTTAGAACCTTGAGAAAAAATGACAAAAAATAACCCCCAAAAAGGCCATTTTTGGACGTTTTAGAACATTTTGTTCCCCCGAAAGATTTAAAAAAAAATTTTTTTTAATTTTTTTCAAAAACCTCTTTTTAAAAAAATTTTTTTTAAATTTTTTTGCCCAACCCTGACTCCTACTGCAGCGCCAGCAGCGTGCTTTAGATACCTGTGAGGGGCATGTGGTCAACTTCACCAGCGCAATTCTTGTCAATCTTCTTGACAATTCTTGTACACTCGCTAATCTTGTGATCAAGTGGAGTGTGCATGACTGTTGGTGGTGGAATGAGCGTTTTTCTTTTCAAATGTCTTCACCAGCCATTGGCGAGCGTGAAATACGTAAGGTTTGACGATGATAACATATGAATGGTAGTTGAGGGTTACGGTATCCTAAAATAATGCCTCTTGCAGATTCACGGTCGAGTTGTGAATGGAGAGAACGGTGAAGAGCTGGAACGCAGTCTCATGCTGATTGGACAGGATCTCACCATGACATTCTACGACTCAAATAGTTGGTTGCACGTTTTTGTAACCTTATTTTCTGCTTTTTCAAATACAAAATAGCGATTTTATTTTATTTAGACGAAATCAAGTGGAGCAGACCAGAAGCGTTGTCCACCATTCTGGCTGTTGAAATGGTCGACCTACCGCTGTCGGAAAGCCAGGTTAAGAATAATATTCGTGCAAACTAAATTTTAGCAATATTGAAACAAGATTACATTTTGTGATCAGGGGATGCGTCAATAAATACCTAATTGCAGGCAACTATTGAAAGCGAATTTGCTACCGATACGGACAGCGTGTTCATGATGTTGGTGAGGCGATTGAAGTCGCAAGCAAATCAGCTTAGAAGAGCGATAATCAGAGCTGGTGATGAACTACTGTCTTTCACTGGTGCGTTTTTCTGTTTTTTCTTGTCTCTGCTTCCAACAGGGAACACCGTGTACCTTCATTAAAATCCTTCCCGATTATACTGTGGTGACAATTTTCGTCACATGCATGTCACCATAAAGTGGGTTGAATGCAGTTATATATCTGTTTTGTTGCAAAAATGTACTTCTCGTGTTCAAGGTCTATTGGAGCAAATCGGCTCAGCTGGTCAGCTGATGGCCAAACTCGGCTACAACACCAACAACGGCTATGAAACATCAGCTGGCTCGACATCTACGTCGCGGAACTCGATACCATTCGAACGGGACTATTTCAATTTGCACAAGTTGATTGTTGCGGCGACTGCCAGTGGAAAGGTGAGAATGTTGTGGCGGCTGTGGTCACGCAAACACGGGGTGCATGTCTACTGATGATGATTTGGTGCACTGTCCGTCTGTGAAATAAAAGGAAAAACGCTTTGCAGCACTACATGAACTTAGAAATTCAGCGAAAATTCAGCTAAAAAGACACGCCCCTGCATGGTTATGTTTCACTATGGAATGACTTGTGAATCGATTTGAGGCACAGGTCGTGTTACTCCATGTGCTCCATTTTCTAAGAAACCACCGAAAACTGCAAATAGGCTTCAATAATACACTTCGCGGTTCCTGCGCTTAACAGCAAACCACAAGCTAGTAGACGAAAGCAAATAACGTGTTACGATACGGCCGTTAGGTTATGTGCATTTGCAAAAAAAAACTGTTCCTGGGCTGCTAGAGTATGACTTGGCATGAGATGTCTCGATCTTAATTTTTTTTTATTTTCCAGTTCTTCGGCCTTGACAATCTCCGAGGCCGCGTCCAGTGGCAAACCTGGATCGGGGATGTGGAACCTTGGAAGCTACCGGGTGACCAGGAAGTGCTGCCCCTGTTTGTGCAGCGCACCACCGCCTTCTACCCGCATCCGGCCCAGTGCGCGATGGTAGCCAGGAGCAAGGTTGGGTGTTTTGCTTTTTTTCAATTTTTTGCCCCAGTTTTTTTTTGATTTTGTGTCGGGATTGTTCTGCATGAACATAGTTTTTTTGAGACATTTTTAAGTGGATCTAAAAATTGGGATGGGATGGGTGGGTGCAAATTGCATTCGGAATTTTTACTCAATACGCCCATGTCGCTGACCAAAATTTCGTCATCAATTTCTGATCTCTGTGTAATTGAATTTTTTGAAAAACTATGGTTCGCTAACTCTTGGCCACGGGGTTTTATGGCTAGAGGATGTCAGATGTGCCAAAAACAGCGTAGGTGTCGGGTGTCTCCAGATGTCGGGTTTTCGAGACCCGACATCCGACACTTACAGTTCAATCAAAACATGAATTGTGCTGAGAACAGAATTTTGTTTCCCAAAGCCCAGAATGTGGCGGTTTGGTGTTAATGTTGTTTAAAACAAGGAGTTTAAAAACAATTGAATTCAGTAAATTGAGCCAAAACTTTGCACTAACGAGGTAAATGAGCAAAATTTGGTCTGCTTCTGGTCCAAAAATTTGATGTCGGGTGTTGGATTTTTTTCAAGTGTCGGGCGTCGGCTTCATCCAGATGTCGGATGTCTGGTGCCCCGACCTCTAACCTCACCGGGCTTATTATAATATTTGAAAACTCATCCATGAGAGATAAGCACCTGTAATCAGCATTTGATGTTTGCGCAACTGATCAACATGAGAGAACGTTTTTTAGACGCTCGTTGCATTGATGATCAACCTGGTGTTGATTATGTTTCACTCATCATTTATGATCTTAGCGCTTGCGGCTGGGGCGTTTGTTAAGCCGGTAGTATCAGTGTCCAGAAAAAAATAACCTAGTAATTATTGATCGACACTTTCATGCTTGGTAGCTCTGTGCGCTCTGAAAGTTGGGTGACCGTTGGTCTAATTAATCTTTCAATCTGGACAGCAGCGATCTGCACGCTATTCGTCTTCGCCCCTAATTGGCGCAGGCTGTAGCTACATGCAGATAAAAAAACGTGCAAAAATTAAGAATTAAAATCGGTTCAATGTCTTTTCAGGCATCCGGCAAGCCGCACCTGATCGTTTTCGATCCGATGTCCGGACGAATTATCGATCGGATTCGTATTGATTTCGACCTGATTCAGGCAACGCTCATACCGTACACCAATGACAAGAATGTGCATGGAGTGTTGTTGGCGGGAAAGAATGGAAAGGTACTTTTTGCGGTCTAGCCTCTTAATGTGTAGGTAGTAAGGTTCCAGCCGAATGTACGTAAACCTCAGAATTGCATTCTGGTCTCGTGGATAGTTTTGGATATCTTTTTGACCGAAAATGTCGGGTTTCGTTCCACCAAGGAAAACAATTTAAATAACAGAAGAAATCTGCAATTATTTTTACTCAATCGTCGTTGCAGAAAATGTTTGCTACCGATTCCGCAATTAGTAACGAGCAGGCCTCTGTTTCAATTTTTTCCTACCCGAATCTACTCGGAGTAAATCTTTTTCATACTTGTTCGTTTTTTTATTTCGACGTGTATATTTTCAAATCAAGTTGCCAACACTGTACGGAAAACAATTCTCGCCGTCATTTCCAGGCCTTAATCTATCCGGCCGATGTCAGCCTTCCCACGAATCCCCAATTGTACATAATGCACGCAAATGTGCTCAAACACACGACCACCAGCACTGGCTCGGTGTTGTATGGACAACGCTATGTGCCGGATAATACGGCGTTTGGGAGAGGTTCGTTGGGTGTCTTTGTTTTTTTTGAAATTCTGTGATTTTCGTTTGGTCCGGGTTCAGGCAAGGATGTTTAATTTTCTAATGGAGTTGTTGTGAGCTGCTCAGCGCATCAAATATTATTCCAAAAACCCCTAAAAATGGTTGAATTTTTTCTGCAGGAAGTATGCAACCGGCCTGGCAGACTGTGCTTGCTATTCCGAAAGGCATGCGACTGCACAAGGTTGTGCCGAAGCGGACAAACGGTTGGGTTTCGTCGTTGATATTTCTCATCGCCATTGGCTGCTTTTTTGCAAGTTGGCGCATAGGTGCTTGGCACTTTTCACCGACAGAACTCGCTTCCCCGCGAACTGTGTACGTTTCATTCACCTTGTTGTGACTCGGGTACACAGAGTGGTGTCAAGCTTGAAAGTAAGTCCACTGGCATGGACTTGGATTGGGTTTAAGCTTTAGCTGTGTTTTGCGATGAGACTGGCGCACCAATTTCGATCAGCAAAAAAGTTGTTCATAATGTGATGTGAACAACTTTTACGCTGGTCTAAATTAGTGTTACACTACAAAACCATCACAAAATACAGCTCAGCCAACATATGCTTATGCCCAAGACAGTCTTGCATTCAAAGTCCATTCGGCTCACAGTTTTGGGAGGGTGCCATTCGCACGTTACCTTTATTGGTTAATGCCAAAAAAATATGTTCGCTAAATAATATCAATAATGTTTCATTCACTTGGCAGAGCACACCCATTCGCAAGGTCGTGTATTGGGTGATCGCAGCGTGCTGTTCAAATACGTCAACCCGAATCTGATCGCGATCACGGCTGTGACTGTGGATGCACAAGGTATTACAGGGATTTGGTTTTTGCTTGAAATTGGTTCCGTCGCTTGTCCGGATAGATAATATGAACTAATTAGATCATAGTATTGTTTTTGTTCACAAGTGATTTTATTTGTCTGCATTTCATCTTGAAAATTCGGTTTTTGGAAGCTGCAGCACAGCACTGAAGTCCAGCGCTGTTATTAAAGCTGCTGGTTAACAACCCTTCGACCGCGCTTGATCTTGGGGGTAGTATATATAAACAAAGTTTGGACATCGTGTTACTCGACCCTAGTCTGGCGAACCGATTGGTTGCTTCCTGATGTTTCACGGCCACGTTGAAATTTGCCCCTGCTGAAAAAAAACCGAAAAAAATTGAAACGCTGCTGTGACACGAACAGGCTGTTTCAAAAGTTTGACACTAGAGTGACAGCAAGCTCCAACAGTGTGCCGAAAACCGCAATACACAATAGCTATTGAAACGTCCGCATTGTTGAATAAAAAAGTGAAAGGTTTCACAAACCTGGCCATTTTTTGTTACGATTTTCTACTCGTATAATTTTAAGCATCTGTGGTGAATGAAATAAATTGTCACTTACAGATAAAAATCCTCTAATTATCAAGTTTTTTGTTTGTGCTCCCCAGTTTTCAAAACCCTACACAGCTCACACAATTTTTACCACAACATGCGCAAGGCAGCCATTCCACAGCGCACACACAACGACAACACACAGCCGGCACAGCGACAACACAGCAATGTTTCAGCTGACAAGCTTTGTTGTGTGTGTGCGCTGTGGAATGGCTGCCTTGCGCATGTTGTGGTAAACATTGTGTGAGCTGTGTAGGGTTTTGAAAACTGGGGAGCACAAACAAAAAACTTGATAATTAGAGGATTTTTATTTGCAATTGACAACGTATTTCATTCACCACAGATGCTTAAAATTATACGAGTAGAAAATCCTAACAAAAAATGGCCAGGTTTCTGAAACCTTTTAGTTTTTTATTCAACAATGCGGACGTTTCAATAGCTATTGTGCATTGCGGTTTTTGCCACAATGTTGGAGGTTGGTGTCACTCCAGTATCAAACTTTGAAACAGCCTATTCGTGTCACAGCAGCATTTCAAATTTTTTCGGTTTTTTTTCACCAGGGGCAAATTTCAACGTGGCCGTGAAACGTCAGGAAGCAACCAATCGGTTCGCCAGATTAGGGTCGAGTAACACGATGTCCAAACTTTGTTTATATATACTATTGGTCGCACAATGACTTTATAAGAATTGGTCAAATTTTTTTCCTGAATCGCAAAGCAGGCCAGTGACGGGTCAATGACGTTGCGTTGCGCGATCACACACAATACACGTAGTAAAGAGAATGTTTCAGACCTGCGGCAACGTGGTTGATCTGCTAGATTATTTTCAGCTGAAAATGTTTTGTGAGAATCAGAAATAGCACAGTAGTTAAGAGTGGCTGAACGTGAAAATCAGGATTGATTTTGATGAATTCTTATATGGTCATTGTGCGACCAATACCCCCAAGATCAAGCGCGGTCGAAGGGTTGTTAACCAGCACCTTTAAAGGGTGTGTCTAACGTCTCTTAACCCCATGTTTTATGAGGTGCAATCGAAAGATGACCTCGACAGGCCGGCGTGTGCAAAAAACCGCGTCTTGTAGCTCGCTAAATCGCGAAATCTTGAGGGTTACTTTTCGAATTAAATCAATTTCCGGACACAAAACTCCAGGCGCTTTTGAGTGGGCGCTACTCACGTTTGGCGTTTTTCTGCTGAAACATTGCATGTTTAAGCGCGGCTCAGCCGCCTATACAATGCACGTAGACGCTCAACACACACCGCTCTGGCTGCTGGCTTGACTGTGGACACAATGAATGTTTCATTTAACACATAGAAGCTGGTTTGTGTGTGTTTCGCTTCCAAGCTTTTTTCCGTCAGCTCAGTCTGAATTTTGTGTCCGGAAATTGATTTTATTCGAAAAGTAACCCTCAAGATTTCGCGATTTAGCGAGTTAGAAGACGCGGTTTTTTGCACACGGCGACCTTTCAGGGGCATCTTTCAATTCCGCTCAAAAAAACATGGGGTTAGGAGACGTTAGACACACCCTTTAAGCCTCGACTCTATTTCTGCGTCGAACGAAACATTTCACTGTCAGACAGGCACTGTGGTTGGGCATTCTTGAAAATGTAGCGCAACCAATGTTTTTTTTGTTTCGTGAATTTTTTTTAGCACAAGAACAACAACTGCTTTTGTACTTGGTTGACGCAGTGAACGGCCAGGTTGTGCACTCGGTTCGACACACAAAGGCTGCGGCTCCAGTTCATGTGATACATTGCGAAAATTGGATTGCGGTTGGTTTGGCGCGTTTTGTCATGGGTGATGTGGTCGTCTCTGGTGCATTTACATGCACTGTGACGATGACCGGGTGCACCGGCCGTCTGGTGCAATCAAAGTGCTCTGATCTTTTTGTTCTGCTGGTTTTTTGCTTTGCTCCATAGCGCTGGCTTTGCTGGAGCAGTGCTAAAAACCAGATCCCACTTGAAATTCTCCATGAATTTAAAAAATGAATTAAAAATCAAATTAATTCTGCTCGTTTCAGTATTCGTTCTGGAACGAAAAGGCGCGTCGCACGGAGCTCAACGTGCTGGAGTTGTATGAAGGCAGCATGCAGACGGATGCCGACCACTTCAGTTCACACACGGCACCCATTAATTCGCCGATTGTGCTAAAACAGGCCTATATATTCGCGCAAGGCATCAGTACGATGGGAGTAACGAACACCGGTTGGTTTGATTGGTTATTTTTTTCGATTTTGAGTTGACATAAGTGTTGTAGTTTTTTTTGTTTCTCTCACTGGGTTGCACTTTTGTGCGCAGCAGTGATGTTCTACTTGAGCAATAAGATCTGCTCGAGGTCCTTTTTGGAACTCAGTTGGCCAGAGGTGTTCGCACCGACGAGGCCTGGCACCACGCACGTTGCGGGTTTGGTACCACGATGACACCTGCTCGCCGAGTAATAATGTAACAGCAGTGAGTGAATAAATGTAAAAAAGTACAGGTTTTTTTGCTAATGTTTGACAAAATAGCACTTTTTTCCACAGTTTCGCCGCAGAGGGACCTAAAATGCATTTAAAGGGCGCAGCGCGCGATTTTTTGAAAAAAATGAGGTCAGAAAAACGCCACTTGGCCTCTGCGACATTCATGTGGGGGGAATATTGGGGTCATGAAAGAGTAAAAATCTAAAGAGAGCCCCTCCCCTCCCGGAATGGAGCCCTTGCCCGGGTGTTTAAAGTGGCCATTTGGGGTAATGCTTGCGTTAGCAAGCGATTTTGAATAGAGAAAAATGCTTTTTAGAGCTAAAAATAGTTGATTTGTACTTTTGGTAGACAAACTTTGAAGTCGGATCCTTCTGAAAACATAAAGTCGAAGCCACCGAATACCGGGTACTAGGGGATCAGGGAGGCCTAACGACGCCACTTTCGTCTTGCCGTGCATTTGTTTTTTTTGCCAATTTGTTGCTCACTTTGTGCTGTTTCGGACTACATATCAAAAGTCGGAAATGTTCTGCTTGCTGCGCATAAATAACATGAAATTTCGGTTGAATTGTTCCACTGCTCTAAAACCGGCAAACAAAAGTCCCAAAAAGCAAAATCCCGAAAAAAATAGAAATGTTCTTCATTGGCGGTTTTATTATTAATTGATGGTAATAATTCTTAAATTTAATATGAATGGAAAACAGCGGAGAAAAAACATAGCGTTGGTAAAAAAAAACACCGGGTTCTGAGTTTCCAAGCCAAAACAACTCGGGACGGTAAAATTTACTGCCTCTTGAAAAATCTAAGCTTGCGCTGAACCGGAACCGTGGATCCTGCAAAAAAAACTAGGGGACCTAATTTCCTTTAAAAAAACGGTTGATGAATTTTTTTGACGGCCCGTCCGTCGCTGTTATTGCCGCCACTCTGTTTTTCCGTCGCATATCACCAATTAATAATAAAATCAACGAAGAACACATTTGTTTCTCGGGATTTTGTTTTTGTGGATTTTCTTTGTCGGGATTTTGTCCTGTCCCCGATTTACAAGATTGACTAATTATGCGGAAATCCGCCCGTTTTGCGTGTGCTTAGGCTTAGGCTTGCAGTTAGGCTTAGGCTTAGGCACCGGCCTGAATTAAATAAAGCACAGCCGCGACGAGAAACGGCTGCACCTGCCATGGACTAGTGCTCGGTCGGGCGGATTTCCTTATAATTAGTCGCTTGTCGATGTAAAGCATGTGCCAGGGCGACATCTTGAACTAACTGAAGTGAAACCCGCTCACAAACAAAACCAAATGTTTCGACAATTCCGTATATACTTCTGGCTGGTTTCGGTTCGTTTGTTTCGTTTTCACAAACTCGATTATGAAGAAACATTTTTCTGTCAGAAAAGGGTCTCGCCAACCGACTGGTATTGATCGCGCTGCCTTTTGGCGGCATTCTTGAAGTGCCGAAGGCGTTCCTCGATCCAAGAAGGCCGCTCATTCCGAAACCCGAACATCGGGAAGAAGGTTATTTTGTTTTTAATTTTTTGTAAATGTCAATTTGAGAACACTTCTCTCACCACAATGTACTGCAGGTCTCATTCCGTACATGCCCGAATTGCCGGTTGCAACTGAGAGCATCATCAATTACAATCAAACAGCTCTAAGACTCCGGGGCATACATGCCGCGCCGTCCGGTTTGTGGTTTGCGTTTTTGTGGTTTGGGGTTTCGGTTTCTTTTCGTCTCGGAACAGTAACGAGTCAAATTTGGCATCAAAATCTACCAGGGAAGAGGCAAAAGAAATCGCTTGTCCATGTTCACCTAAGCAATTATGTTTACTTGAAACAAAGAAACAAGTTTTTATATTAATGTTGTTACCTGTCGAAAGTTGCCTACCAAGAAATTAGCCCAACTCGCGCCTGTGACTGTGGTGACATTATTAGCGCCAGTGTTTTTTTACTATGTTTAGGTGCCACGACACCTAAAAACTGAATTTGTGGCATCTAGGAATTAAAAGTTTAGGCGCCAATTGAACAAAAGTGTGGGCTTTTGTGCAGTTTTGGCACCTATTTAGGTGCTAGAATGCCTTTTTGGTGCCTAAAAATTGGCGATATTGGTGCTTGTGGCACATAGGTTTATTTGAAATCAAAAACCCTGATTAGAGCCATCTGATGAAAATGGGTCGAATCGAAACGAGACACAATCAAACCTTGTATATTGTTTCCACAAAAGGCAACTTGGTCCATTCAATGTGTTATTTGCAGGTCTTGAGTCGACCAGTCTGATGCTGGCTTATGGACTGGACATTTTCTTCACTCGTCTGACCCCGAGTGGCACGTTTGACATTCTGAAGGACGACTTCGACCATTGGTTTATCAGTTTGGCGCTGATTGCGTTAATAGTGGCCACATTTGCCACCAAACAATTGGCGAAACGACGCGATTTGAATCAGGCCTGGCGGTAGTATGAAATTTAGGGGTATTTTGCATTTAGGCGTAGGGGCTGTCCTGGTGGGTTTCCGCTTGGGTTTGGGGATCCTGAATTTCTTCAAGGAAACCCTTTGGGACCCGATCTATGCAATCAACGAAATTACACTTTAATTGTTTCGCAGTCGCACCTGCATTTTCATTCCTGACCGTTTTCTCCGTTGTTGTTCCATGTTATCGTTTCTGTTTTGAGTGTGGCCAGAATCAAACGCCTGGTTTTGTTATCTTTGTTTTTTCTGTTGTGTGTAGCGTTCTTTGCAACTTTGTCGAAATGGCTTGGTTTTTTTTATTTTTGGCAAGCTCCTTGTTTGTCGCGACGATAAAATAACAAAGTAATTAATTTGGTTTGGTTTTGTAATTGGTGGGTGTGTTTTGGGTGTTGCCGTCTATAGAGCCCCTAAAATAGGAACCAAGCCAATGCTATTTCTTCGGGTATCTGTACTCAATATCGTTGCCGTTTGGGTACTTATCATAACCTAATTGTTGCCATAAATTATCATTGTTTCGATTTTGTTTTGGAAGTCGTTTTCCGCCCTAGCTAAAATTGAGATTTAGTTGTTTACTAAAACGGTGGGTGTTACCTTTAATTGCACTTTTACCTTTAACTGATGGTATACCTGTTGAGCTACTGAACTGTAATTACGATTATGCAAATCTCTGCTGGTTTCTGGTCTGTTTCCTTGGGTGATATTGATGTCGGTCGTAATTTTGTTTTTTATCTGCTTTGGTTTCTTTCTCTATGTATTATATTGTACGTTGGTTGGCAACTGACGGAATAAAATTGTGATCAAGAATTTCAGACTTGTTTTTATGAATTTGATTTCATGGGTGATTTTCCCAATATCAAAAAAGTACCTGTGTCAAGTGAGAAATTGCGCGTGTCTCATCACAAACAGAATCCGGCTCCAGATTTCGCCTTCGTACAGGCTGTGTCGAAATGAGCGTGTTTGCGAAATATCAGGAGCAGCTCAGGCATCCGGACAACCCTGTGGTGTTCTTTGATGTCAGCGCAGGTGCGGTTATCATTAGCAATACCTCAATTTCTGTGCATTTGTCCGGAACCAGCTATTTTAGCCCCACTAATGGGTATGACAGCAGGTTGGCTGGCAACATTATCGATGAGTGGTTATGTCGCTGGGGAGCTTAACCCTGCTTTTGCTCTCACAGACTGGCGGTGCACCAGGTCATCGTCGGTGTATGTACGGTGCGAAATGTACAAATGGCACCCCTTCCAATCAAACCATCTGGTTTTCTCCATGTCATTCGATCTTCAAAAGTCAGCAATTAAACTTACCATCCCTGAGAAGGGTCGGTAAATAGGGGGAGCACGCTCGCTCCTGATAGGTCGACGTGATCCTGTGACTGTGTCCATATAGTGGCGCGTTGGACAGATAATATGGTACCCAAGTTGCCAGGAATTTTAAAAAAACTTCGTCCCTGATTTCACAAGGCGGTGCCGACATTGGTCGCGTGGTGATGGAGCTTTACGTCGATGTCGCGCCCAAAACAGCGGAGAATTTCCGTCAGTTCTGCACGGGCGAGTTCCGCAAAGACAGCGTTCCCATCGGGTACAAGAACTGCCAATTCCACAGGGTCATCAAGGACTTTATGATTCAGGGAGGCGATTTTGTGAACGTGAGTTTTTGTTGGTTTATTTTTTTTAGTTTAGAACCAGTTAGCACAGCAACGCTGCGATGATAGTCGATATTCTTGTATGCGCTGCGGTCAGAACATTTTGCTTGCGAAAGAAACTGGCGAATTTTGACAATGGCTGATGTTTAGGGGTGGAATTTTCAAAACGGTGTAAAAGTCAGTTGGGCGTAAAGGTCGGTGTAAAGAGCGGTCGAAAGCTCGGTCGGCGTAGCTCGGTGTAAACGTGAAACATTGCCTGTTATTAACGTGGAATGGTTCAAGTTTACACCGAGGTCTAGCACACTGAGCTGTCGACCGAGCTTTCCACCGACCTTTACACCCAACTGACCTTTACACCGTTTCGAAAATATCACCCCATGAAACGGTTGAAAAAAAGTTTCAACGAAAAATTGTTGCCCGACCTAAAATTAAACAACTGGTAAGCTAGACGAAAAGTAAATCCAATAAATTTCTTAATATCCTTAAAGCAAGAATCACGCGTGACCAAGGCAGTTCCGTCTTCACATCCGATCACCAACTTTGATTTCACGGACGTAGGGTGATATTTTCGAAACGGTGTAAAGGTCAGTTGGGTGTAAAGGTCGGTGGAAAGCTCGGTCGACAGCTCAGTGTGATAGACCTCGGTGTAAACTTGAAACATTCCACGTTAATAACAGGCAATGTTTCACGTTTACACCGAGCTACGCCGACCGAGCTTTCGACCGAACTTTACGCGGACCTTTACGCCCAACTGACCTTTACACCGTTTCCAAACTTCCACCCGTAGAAGGGTTATTAGGATTAGGAGCTGAAGAGTTCATTGGGGGGCAAGCTAGCTGCCGAAAATAAAGATGCCCTGCCCAGATGGTTTTGTTCCAACATAAAGAGAGTTGCGACAGGCATAAAAGGGTTGAACATAAAAAAGACACGATACTTATTGTATTTGCTGACACAATTTATGCAATCGTGGCACCAAGAAGAATTGTCATCCCTTTTATCGGTGATCATATCACGAAGCAGGCAAGTCCTTGTTTCAGAACGTAAAATGTTTTCGTCATGGCGTTTAATAACGTGGGGTATTTTCGAACGGCCATTCGCGTTGTCTGTAACTGGCCATAAAAGATTAGTCGTAAAGCGAATTGAAATGAACTTTTTTGAACTCCATTTGCAGACATGTAGAATGAGATTCTTGAATTTTACCAAAAAAATTAGTTGTAACTTTTTCACACAGGGCGACGGCACAGGCATGATGAGTATTTACGGATCGAAATTCCCTGACGAAAACTTCGATCTCAAACACGACACTCCGGGACTGTTGTCAATGGTGAGTTTTTGTGGTCATTTTTTTTGTTTCATCCAATGTCAAACTTTGGTTATCTGTCATTTGTATTTGATCTCGTATGAAGCCTGAGCCAGCCCGGGTCCAAATCTGCTGGGTAGGAATCTTGCCATAACTTTTTCGCGTGGTTTTGAAATTGAAATTGCAAAAAAATATTCATTCAGGCCAACGCCGGTAAGGACACGAACGGTTGTCAGTTCTTCATCACCTGCGCAAAATGTGACTTTCTCGACAACAAACATGTGGTGTTTGGTTGGTTGGGCTATTTTTTTTTTGGGCCAACATTCATCTCGTCGACTCAGATCATCAACTGACGTGCCGTATGCCAAACTGCAAGCCGAATGCCGCATGTATTATTTCACGCGCTCAATATGGGTTTCCCGAAAGGGGGGGGGGGGGGGGGGGGGGGGGGCCCCCCGGGAAGGGAGGGCGGGGGGGGCCCGTGGAGTGGGAGGGAGGGGGTGAGGATGTTTTGTGTTTTTTCTGCTTGTGTTAACGACTTTAGTTGACGATATGAATTGACTATCTATCTATTAGTCATGTTTGGTCTCATCCTCATCATAGTCCTTGCGTAATTTTTCTGTGATATTTCATTGTTACTCTACGATTCGTGACCGGGAGGCCGATTGGCATGACGCTGTAAGCTGACATATGTATAAGCAAAATTATCAGCAGTAGCGGTTTGCTGAATGATTCACTTGCTGGCAGCCAATAATGTTTCGTTTTTGCCGGATATCAGAATCAATTTCGCTGGATAATCGCTAAAATATTGATCCACAACTGGGTGACACAACCAAAAATTCTAATCGCAAACAAGCTGCCACTTGGTCACTTTCTGTCATTTCGAATCGTCGGTTGTTTCGTCCAGTGAAACATCAGCCAGCCGCCAAATTTTGGTTCCCATTCACCGTGAATTTCAGGTCGAGTTCTCGACGGGATGTTGACAGTGCGCAAGATCGAAAATTGCCCGACCGCTGCGAATAACAAACCGAAAATCCCGATTCTCATCTCGCAAAGTGGCGAATTATGATCACATATAATAATCTTTATTGTTTGTTCTTTTGCGGGGTTTTTGTTTTTTCACATTTCTGTGTGTGCTTGTCAATAAAATTCAAAAAAGTAGTACCACATGCGATGTTAAACTTTATGGAGCTAGAGTGTCGTTTCTTGTTAACCCAGAGAAGCTGACTGCTTTTCTTATCTCTGATCAAGTGTTTGTTTGCACTTGGCGACATTAGCTATCTGTTTTTCACACAATTTTCTTATTGCGAAATCTAGTTTTGTCTGTGGCTGGTCGGTGTCAGTCAATGAATTCATCACCATTACTGGGATAATTTTCTGAAAGCCTGCAAGACTGTCGATTTTGTCATTTCCACCACAAATATTCGACACCATACGCGATTTACAACTCCATTTTCTGTTCAATCCCATCCGAGATTCAGAAAGCTCGAAGCATGACCTCGGCCTTCGAACCAAGTACGTCATCGAATAATGCTCCACTCAGCAACAGTGGTGGCGAACTGAGACGATTCAAAGTGGTCCTGCTGGGTGAGGGTGCGGTGGGCAAAACGTCGATTCTGTTGCGATACATTGAGAACAAATTCAACCCGAAGCATCTCAGCACACTGCAGGTGGGTATGTGGTTGAACGTTTGCCTTGTATAGTAAATTCCTAATTTCGCTGCCTCATGTTTTTTACAGCCGCAGGGAAACTCCCGTTCGAAGTCGAAGCAGGCAACAAGCTCAACACAGTCAACAAGCCACGCAGCTGGCTCGTGTGCGTTTCGAATGTTTCAGTCGCACAAGCTGCGTGTGTGTCAGCTGCGTGGCTTGTTGACAGTGTGTTGAACCTGTTGCCTGCCTCGACTTCGAACGGGAGTTTCCTTGCGTCTGTAAAATACATGAGACAACGATACGAGAAACTTAGCATAGTGCTGTTGATTGATTGATTATTTGCCAACGTTCGGTTGTCGTGGTCTCATTGTTGACTGAAGATGTCCGACAGATCTTCTGCGCATTTGATCGGGTTACGCCACAGATCGATTGGGCTCGTGGATACGGACGTCCGCGTCCGTCGTACAGACTAGCATAGTGCTGTCGTCCACTTCCATGTATTATTTCGCACGCTCATTTAGGCCTGCTTGTGTTGACGTCGACATTGACAGTTGACGACCGTACAATTAGCCGAAAGTTTTTTTTTGTTTAGGTCATCTTTTTGTGCTTTTATACTACTTGACCGCTGTTTTCGGACTCCAGTTTAGGCTCTTCTGGGGTTGCTCTTCTATCCAAAATGTAGCCAAAAAGCGCCCTATACAAAGCGTCGTTGACACTGGCGCACGCAAATAAATGTTTTGCGTATTAAATGAAACTGGACCAATTTGCCAGAAATTAAACGCGCTGAACAAATTGAGAAATGTTTCCTTTGTTTGATAAATTTCAGCGTGATATTTTGACAAATCGGTTTTGTTCTGACGGCAATTGATCAATAAAAAATAAAACGGGAAAACTTATTAAATCACGCAATTTCCGTTGTGTTACGCCCAATTTTTAGCGATACGCACGTGATTACGTTTAAAAAAGTAAGTTGTGAGCTGCTTGATTTTTCAGGCATCGTTCATGACCAAAAAGCTCAACATTAGCGGGCGACGAGCGGAACTGAATATTTGGGTGGGTTTTGCGAGAATATGTTTTGTTAAAATGAATGCGTGGAATTTTATTGTTTTGTTTTCAGGACACGGCTGGCCAGGAACGCTTTCATGCATTGGGTCCAATCTACTACAGAGACAGCCAGGGCGCCATACTTGTCTACGACATCACTGAAGCTGAATCTTTCAACAAGGTAATTTATTTTTTATTGTATATTTATATTGATATTATTTTTATTTGGTTTATTTTGACCACTACTATACTATTATCATTATTGTTTTTTTTTCGAAGAAATTAGCAGCAACAAAGTTGTTGCTGAATGTAACAAAAGTCGCGCAGCCAAAACTCACAATAGCTAAACTCTTTTTTAACTTTTGCCAGGTGCAAACATGGGTGAAGGAGCTGAATCGAATGCTGGGTGATTCGTGTGTGTTGATGATTGTGGGCAATAAAACTGATTTGGCCGCTAATCGAACGGTGACCATCGAAAAGGCCCAACAGTTAGTCATTATCGCCTTGTTTGTTCAGGGATTTTCCTATCAAAATTCAGTTTGAGAACTCGAATTCGTCAGCAACTAACTAGCATCGGCTGAATTTTATTATTCGTTCTGTGAAACATCAGAGCACAGGGAAACATGAAATAATGCGTTTTGTACTGGTGTCTTCTTATGGACGGGCTTTGTGCAAATTATCATAGATCAATGACGTTGCGGTGTGGCTTCGTGCGCGCGCGTTGCGCCAGATCGACATACAGTAAGTGCAGTTTCGGCCCATAATGGCGGACTACAATGGCGCTGATGCTAACGTTATTGCTGCCTGGCTTTATGGGTCGACACCGCAGCCATCCACACATCTGGCACAGTGCGTTGTAAACCTGCTTTCTCAAACGAGGGATTTCAACGTGTCCGAATTTACCAGATAAAAGACAACCAAAGACTCGCACACGAGCTGGCCCAGTGTTCGCGTGAAAGCTCACTGCTAGTGCAAGCGCGCAGAGGTCACTTGCTGTACTGGCATAGTAATTTCTAATTTCGTTGTCTCATGCATTTTCACAGACGTAGGGAAACTCCCCGTTCGAAGTCGCGGCAGGCAACGAGCTCAGCACGCAGTCAACAAGCCACGCAGCTGGCTCGTGTGCGTTTCGAATGTTTCAGTCGCACAAGCTGCGTGTGTGTCAGCTGCGTGGCTTGTTCACTGTGTGTGTTGAGAATGTTGCCTGCTTCGACTGACGCAACGAAATTAGAACCTTGCTATAAATACGACTACACTGTGTCAACGTGATTGCCTGATGTTTCACAGATGTTTCACAGTCGGTTAAAAGACACCGAGACAAACTGCTATTCAATCAGTCATCTTTGTGATGCAACGCAGGTACGCAGAATCGGTTGGTGCACTGTATCTTGAAACATCAGCAAAGACCAATGAACGAATCGATGTGATATTTATCAATCTGGCTAAAGGTGGGTCTCGTAGAGGTTATGGGAATTGGGATAGAATGTGAATTTTGTTGTTTGTGACGCTATTTTGCGCGATTGTTCTGCCGAGTGAGGGCATGTATTAATTTTTTTCCATTCGAAACATTTATATATTTTTTGAAATATGCATTGGTTACATTCCTTCCACCGGCTGTGTGCGAAATGGTTATTCACTATACGGTTGAAGGGAAACATTTTCTACTGATCATTTTGGTTTTTAATTATCAACTCAAATTTGTCGCCCGCTAGCCATCAATGTCACGATCAGTTGTACTTCACGCACAACGCTCGGAAATCGAACCATAATCCAGAAATTAAATCGATCTAATCTAACAGAGCTGTGAAACTTTTTATCATTATTGTTATTATTTTTTCAGCGATGCTGGACCGTCCCCCGCCCACCAATGGCAATCAGTCTGTATTATCGGGTCGCAACGTTCTGTTGGTGGACGAAAACGACGATTCGGAATCAAATTTACCCAGGAAGAAATGTTGTTGAATCAACCAATATGATCCATTTATTTAATTTTGGGGTCGCCGTCTTTTAGAGCGATATCATGTTTTAGTCATCGATAATTTTAAAGGGGAAATTGCACATTCCGTTTCGCCCTTCAAACTTTACAAGGGCTTAGATAACAGTTTGGACATCACAAAAGTCAAATCACTTGTTGCCAATTGTCAGACGTGCAACCACAAGATGCACATAAAGAGGAACTGCCGGGAAGAAAATTCGCCGCGGACCGGCCGAATTTCTACCTGCGCATTCAGGGTTTCAAATGGTCTCGACGCGATCTGCTAATATTTGCGTCAGAACAAAATGTTCCATGGTGCACCAGCCAACTTGCCACATCTCGCAAAAGAAATTTCGAAAATTTTCGTCATTCTCTTTCATTGCGTGCGGCATCGCCCGTGCAACCAGCGTGGCGAGTGGGCTGAAACATTTTGTTCTGACGCAAACATTAGCAGATCGCGTCGAGACCATTTGAAACCCTGAATGTGCAGGTAGAAATTCGGCCGGTCCGCGGCAAATTTTCTTCCCGGCGGTTCCTTTTGAACTGCATCTCATGGATGCATCTTAGCAAATTCATACTAAATAATTTGAGTTTTGTGATGCCCAGACTGCAGTCTAAGCACTTGCAAAGTTTGAAGGGCGATTAGGAATGTGCAATTTCCCCTTTAATGCGCTCTTTTACGTGGTGGGTATATTGGTTGTCTCATTTGATTCACTTGTGGGTTGCATGAAAAACCGGTGTGTGATTGCACCTTTCTACGAATGGAATGTGTTGTGTTATTTATGGTTTGCCTTTTTGTTTTTTGATGATATGTCGCTAACTGCATCGATGCTGATGTAAGGCTCCCCTACCGGTTACGATGGCTAATACAATTTGACGTGGTGCATCATGTACATCATAGCTGTTGCCAGTGGTGTCGTTGGGAAATCAAAAAGTCAGGATACCGGATATCCAAAATCCAAAATTTTCGGATACCGAATACCCAAAATGAAAATCTCGGATACCAGGGGGGTTGCCCCCCCCCAATATAAAAAATCACGGATACCCAGGGGAGGTTGTTCAAAAAAGGTCAATTTTTTAGAGGAACATTAAAAAAAATGGGTTTTGGAAGCGCAAAAATGGTCATTTTGGGACTATGCTTGCGCCAGTAAGCGATTTTGAGCGTTTGGGAGGTAAAATGGGTGATTTTTACGGTTTTCGGAGAAATTTTAGGTAGGATACCCCTGGACAAAAAGTCAGGATACCGGATACCCCTGGGTGAAAAAATCAAGATGCCGTATACCCCCCAAACGACACCACTCGCTGTTGCGCTTTTATATCATCCGTTTATATCAGCTTGGTGACTGTGTTGTAATCAAATTTTGAATACATATGCTGCGCTTTACGACTGTATTAGGCTCTACAATATAGATTTTTATTGAGGACTAGGGTGGGTAATTAATTGTATTACCGTTCTATAGCTGATATGTTTATTTAATTGTTGTGCTTTTTTATTCTTTTGCAGCTCTGAGATATACAGTATGACGACCATCTTGCCTTGGTGTTGTGTGGGACCAATCCGCATTTTTATCGCCAGCTCGGCTATCTGTACATTTGATTTCGTGTTTTATTATTCTTATTGAAAAATACTGGTGTTGAACGATAAATAAAATGTCCGCGAATAAAACATCGAAATCTTTTGTGCATGTTTTTTATTTTTCTCGGGTCCCGATCCTTTCTGATTAGTGATTCTGGCTTGTCCACCAACTTTCGTTGCACAAAACAAAAATACACGTCCTAAAACACGATATTCTAATGTTTTACGTCAGTGAATGTTCTTTCTGGGTCACCCTTTACACCAAATAATCGCCACCCAATCTGTCAACAATTGTGCGTTTCTTCAAACGTTCATCGTGTTCATTGAGCGCCGTCAACAGGTCAGGGTGGGTCAAAAAGTTGCGCAACACCCCTGCGGCCTGAAAAATCAAGGAAGAAACTTGGAAGTTTATTTGTGAAGTGACATAAAAAGAGTATTTATGGGTATTTTAACAAGCCAACACTGTGTTACGAGTCGAAATACACACGTTCAACAAATCATCATATTCATTATCTGTGGTGCAGTCACACGGTGCGTGCACTTAAAATTTTAAGTTAAAACAGCTTTAAAGTATGCGAAAATGTGGGAAACCGACACCGCAAACAGCTGTAACACAAAAAAAGACGCAACACGTTGGCCTCTTCTTGTCTCACATTTGTTATCATGCCCATCTAATGTTTGTTATCATGCCCATTACTGTATTTTTTCACTGTGGTCTGCCGTTAACGCGCCCTCTCCCATCCACTCACATACGCAGCGTGCTTTGCCCTTTTACCCAATGCCATACCAGCCAGCGTGTCGAAGTACTGCCGTTTGCCGCGATGCCCGTTGTGACTGTCATCGTCGTGACGTTTGGCCTTGCAAAGTCAGGAAAGAACTGTTCGTGGTAAAATGTCCTTGATAAAAAACGACACAGGAACCGATGAATGTGAAGAAACCGCTTGAAGAATAATAAACTCTTCGGATGGACGGAACAGCTTTGGCCGCTTCGACCTTAATTCAAAATAGTGCAACTTACAGCGCTCGACACACAAATGAGCATGAGTAGACCCGCAGCGATTGTCAGGTTTTGCATGATGATGACGTTGTTGGCCGAATAATTGTGTGATTATTTTTGAATAACCCAAGCTGTTTGGTGCCGTGATGTTGGAAAACTAAGCACCGGGTCTAAACTGCAGAAAGGTATGTTTGACAACTGCAGGCATGTATAAAGTACCGATGGACATTGGTAGTCAAATTCAAAACTGTGATTGTGGACACTGGCACCTTTATATGGCGTTTAAAAAATGAGGTTCCATACGATAACGAATTTCATTTTCATGAGCAATACGTAACTGAACGAAGTACAGGGCAAAATACATCTACTACGTATTGCTAGTGAAATAGAAATTCGTTATCGTATGGAACCTCATTTTTTAAACGCCATATCAAGGTGCCAGTTTCCACAATCACAGTTGTGAATTTGACTACCTATGTCCATCGGTACTTTATAGATGCCTGCAGTTGTCATACATACCTTTCTTCAGTTTAGACCCGGTGCTTAGTTTTCCACACTCAGGCACCAAACAGCTTGGGTTATTCAAAAATAATCACACAATTATTCGGCCAACAACGTCATCATCATGCAAAACCTGACAATCGCTGCGGGTCTACCGCCATGTTGATTTGTGTGTCTCTCGAGCGCTGTAAGTTGCACTATTTTGAATTAAGGTCGAAGCGGCCAAAGCTGTTCCGTCCATCCGAAGAGTTTATTATTCTTCAAGCGGTTTCTTCACATTCATCGGTTCCTGTGTCGTTTTTTATCAAGGACATTTTACCACGAACAGTTCTTTCCTGACTTTGCAAGGCCAAACGTCACGACGATGACAGTCACAACGGGCATCGCGGCAAACGGCAGTACTTCGACACGCTGGCTGGTATGGCATTGGGTAAAAGGGCAAAGCACGCTGCGTATGTGAGTGGATGGGAGAGGGTGTGTTACGCAGACCACGGTGAAAAAATACAGTAAATGGGCATGATAACAAACATTAGATGGGCATGATAACAAAATGTGAGACAAGAAGAGGCCAACGTGTGGCGTCTTTTTTTGTGTTACAGCTGTTTGCGGTGTCGGTGTCCCACATTTTCGCATACTTTAAAGCTATTTTAACTTAAAATTTTAAGTGCACGCACCGTGTGACTGCACTCACAGATAATGAATATGATGATTTGTTAAACGTGGTGTATTTTCGACTCGTAACACAGTGTTGGCTTGTTAAAATACCCATAAATACTCTTTTTATGTCACTTCACAAATAAACTTCCAAGTTTCTTCCTTGATTTTTCAGGCCGCAGGGGGTGTTGCGCAACTTTTTGACCCACCCTGACCTGTTGACGGCGCTCAATGAACACGATGAACGTTTGAAGAAGCGCACAATTGTTGACAGATTGGGTGGCGATTATTGGTGTAAAGGGTGACCAGAAAGAACATTCACTGACGTAAAACATTAGAATATCGTGTTTTAGGACGTGTATTTTTGTTTTGTGCAACGAAAGTTGGTGGAGCAAGCCAGAATCACTAATCAGAAAGGGATCGGGAACCGAGAAAAATAAAAAACATGCACAAAAGATTTCGAATGTTTTGTTCGCGGACAGATTATTTATCGTTCAACACCAGTATTTTTCAATAAGAATAATAAAACACGAAATCAAATGTACAGATAGCCGAGCTGGCGAATAAAAATGCGGATTAGTCCCACACAACACCAAGGCAAGATGGTCGTCATACTGTATATCTCAGAGCTGCAAAAGAACAAAAAAGCACAACAATTAAATAAAAATATCAGCTATAAGAACGGTAATATACAATTAATTACCCACCCTAGTCCTCAATAAAAATCTATATTGTAGAGCCTAATACAGTCGTAAAGCGCAGCATATGTATTCAAAATTTGATTACAACACAGTCACCAAGCTGATATAAACGGATGATATAGAAGCGCAACAGCCAGTGGTGTCGTTTGGGGATATTCGGTATCTTGATTTTTTCACCCAGGGGTATCCGGTATCCTGACTTTTTGTCCAAGGGGTATCCTACCTAAAATTTCTCCGAAAACCGTAAAAATCACCCATTTTACCTCCCAAACGCTCAAAATGGCTTACTGGCGCAAGCATAGTCCCAAATGACCATTTTTGCGCTTCCAACACCATTTTTTTTAATGTTCCTCTAAAAAATTGACCTTTTTTGAACAACCTCCCCTGGGTATCCGTGATTTTTTATATTGGGGGGGGGCAACCCCCCTGGTATCCGAGATTTTCATTTTGGGTATTCGGTATCCGAAAATTTTGGATTTTGGATATCCGGTATCCTGACTTTTTGATTTCCCAACGACACCACTGGCAACAGCTATGATGTACATGATGCACCACGTCAAATTGTATTAGCCATCGTAACCGGTGGGGAGGCCTTACATCAGCATCGATGCAGTTAGCGACATATCATCAAAAAACAAAAAGGCAAACCATAAATAACACAACACATTCCATTCGTAGAAAGGTGCAATCACACACCGGTTTTTCATGCAACCCACAAGTGAATCAAATGAGACAACCAATATACCCACCACGTAAAAGAGCGCATTAAAGGGGAAATTGCACATTCCTAATCGCCCTTCAAACTTTGCAAGTGCTTAGACTGCAGTCTGGGCATCACAAAACTCAAATTATTTAGTATGAATTTGCTAAGATGCATCCATGAGATGCAGTTCAAAAGGAACCGCCGGGAAGAAAATTTGCCGCGGACCGGCCGAATTTCTACCTGCACATTCAGGGTTTCAAATGGTCTCGACGCGATCTGCTAATGTTTGCGTCAGAACAAAATGTTTCAGCCCACTCGCCACGCTGGTTGCACGGGCGATGCCGCACGCAATGAAAGAGAATGACGAAAATTTTCGAAATTTCTTTTGCGAGATGTGGCAAGTTGGCTGGTGCACCATGGAACATTTTGTTCTGACGCAAATATTAGCAGATCGCGTCGAGACCATTGAAACCCTGAATGCGCAGGTAGAAATTCGGCCGGTCCGCGGCGAATTTTCTTCCCGGCAGTTCCTCTTTATGTGCATCTTGTGGTTGCACGTCTGACAATTGGCAACAAGTGATTTGACTTTTGTGATGTCCAAACTGTTATCTAAGCCCTTGTAAAGTTTGAAGGGCGAAACGGAATGTGCAATTTCCCCTTTAAAATTATCGATGACTAAAACATGATATCGCTCTAAAAGACGGCGACCCCAAAATTAAATAAATGGATCATATTGGTTGATTCAACAACATTTCTTCCTGGGTAAATTTGATTCCGAATCGTCGTTTTCGTCCACCAACAGAACGTTGCGACCCGATAATACAGACTGATTGCCATTGGTGGGCGGGGGACGGTCCAGCATCGCTGAAAAAATAATAACAATAATGATAAAAAGTTTCACAGCTCTGTTAGATTAGATCGATTTAATTTCTGGATTATGGTTCGATTTCCGAGCGTTGTGCGTGAAGTATAGTCCAGCCACGTGCTCATGAGACGACTCTTTTTAAAGCTTGCTTGGCCAGATTCAAAATTGGTGCCGGTCGGCAGGGTTTGCCGCAAACAAAAGAAAGAGATTGGGCCGAGAGACATGAATGACAAGTTCCAGCTGGCTGAGCCTCACATTGTTGCGTGCTTACGCAAACAGCGACGTCGTTCAACACACAAATGTTTAAGGCAGTCAAAAGGGAATTTACGCACAGAGGTGGAGAGCGTGTTTTGAAAAATACATGCGTCTCTCTTTTCTTTAATTTCCGAAATACGTGGAACTTCGGAACGTTTATTCGATCGTCTCAACAAGTCAACTTCAAAATAAGTCGTCTCATGAGTTCGTGGCTGGACTATACAACTGATCGTGACATTGATGGCTAGCGGGCGACAAATTTGAGTTGATAATTAAAAACCAAAATGATCAGTAGAAAATGTTTTCCTTCAACCGTATGGTGAATAACCATTTCGCACACAGCCGGTGGAAGGAATGTAACCAATGCATATTTCAAAAAATATATAAATGTTTCGAACGGAAAAAAATTAATACATGCCCAGACTCGACAGAACAATCGCGCAAAATAGCGTCACAAACAACAAAATTCACATTCTATCCCAATTCCCATAACCTCTACGAGACCCACCTTTAGCCAGATTGATAAATATCACATCGATTCGTTCATTGGTCTTTGCTGATGTTTC
This sequence comes from Rhynchonema sp. JSB1_4, assembly GCA_030248065.1. Classification (NCBI taxonomy): domain Eukaryota; kingdom Metazoa; phylum Nematoda; class Chromadorea; order Monhysterida; family Xyalidae; genus Rhynchonema; species Rhynchonema sp. JSB1_4. The sequence goes on along the minus strand of JASAMV010002663.1, from coordinate 501 downwards.
AAGATACAGTGCACCAACCGATTCTGCGTACCTGCATTGCATCACAAAGATGACTGATTGAATAGCAGTTTGTCTAGGTTTTTTTTAACCGTCTCTGAAACATCTGTGAAACATCACGCAATCACGTTGACACAGTAGTCGTATTTATAGCAAGGTTCTAATTTCGTTGCGTAGTCGAAGCAGGCAACATTCTCAACACACACAGTGAACAAGCCACGCAGCTGACACACACGCTTGTGCGACTGAAACATTCGAAACCACATGAGCCAGCTGCGTGGCTTGTTGACTGCGTGCTGAGCTAGTTGCCTGCCGCCACTTCGAACCGGGGAGTCTCCCTACTCTGTAAAATGCACTAGACAACGAAATTAGAAATTACTATGCCAGTACAGCAAGTGACCTCTGCGCGCTTGCACTAGCAGTGAGCTTTCACGCGAACACTGGGCCAGCTGTGCGCCAGTCTTTGGTTGTCTTTTATCTGGTAAATTCGGACACGTTGAAATC
>JASAMV010002662.1:0-25946 GCA_030248065.1 Rhynchonema sp. JSB1_4 | reverse complement strand
TGAGCGACGGCATTGTTGTACTGGTCGTAGCTGCGACTAGCGGATACCTGACGCGAAGCCCTTGGGTTCAGATCGTGCCAACCGAGACCTTCACCGCGAGTTGCACGAGCCCACATGTATGAGCGAAGTTTGATCACCATTTCGTTCACATTGTTCATGTTCACACTGTGGTCGGTGAGATGGGCGATGAACATTTCGGGTACACCACGCACAAACGTTTGAGCGACTGGTTGAAACTGGTTGTAGCTGCAGTTGGGATACAGCTCTGACGTCAGTTCGTTGGATCGCTGCAGATACGATTCAATCGTGTCCTTGCTGGCTCGCCATTCATGTGCCTTCAATCGCAGTTCTGCGTTGTACATGCTGCTATATTCGCCGAATACTTTGCCCAATGACGTCACAATTTCGTTGAAGTTGAAGCGCTTTGGACCCTGACTTTCCCAATAATTCCTTACGTTCGGTCCCATCATCAACGAGAATACGAATGCGCCTTATTCGCTGGTTACCACACCGATGTTGCACAATTCGATCACGTCACGCTTGAATGTTGAGTAATGCTGACTGCCTCCCACGCCGTTATATGCCTGCACTGTGCCTCCTTTGATGTAGCTGACGACGTCTTTTTGCAATTCCCTCCGACGTTCCGGCGATATCTTCCAGCTGATTTGCACAGGTACGCCAATTTCTGCGTAGAACTGTTGCTGTCCACCTTGAGCCAAACCAGGGCTGAACAGTTCTGAATCGTCGAGTCCTGAGCGTCTGCTGTTCGCTGTCGAATGCATCATATTTTGCGACAGTTGTTGGTGTTGCACTTGACCAACGGTGGGTGCATAAGCCATCGGCACCTGCTGCTGTTGCGCTGGCGCATGTCGTCGTTGGATGTTGGCGTCTGTCTGCATGTTGTGCTGATCGGTCGGTTGCGCTTGAGCTGCGTGGTACTGTTCATTCGGAAATCGTTGACACTGTTGCTGCGATGGTTGTAGATAGAGTTCTGTCTACTCAGTGCGGTAGACCTTTGGAAGCGGTGCACGCTGACAGCTACGATGCGAGCTTCGCGATGAACTTCGTCGATGACTTCGCTGTTTTGGTGATCGTCGACTACTTCGATGTTGCCTGAAATCGGACGGCGACTTAGTTCGATCACAATCTTGCTCGCGATGCACACTGCGGCCATGTCGACTGCGATGCCGATGGTCACGTTCATGCGCGCGATAACGGGACGGTGAATGACGCGATGACTTCTTTTTGAACTGCCTTGGTGTTTTAGGCGGCCGTTCCAACGTCGTTGTCGAATCAACTTCTGTCGATGACGTATCGGTCGTGTCTGCACTGTCGTTGTGGTTCTTTGAAACACTGGTCGATGTATTCGAACGCTCGGATTTATTCGGACGATAATTACGCGCAGCAGTTGATTCACAATCACTCGGTGCTGTACTGTACGACGAACTTGATGGACTCAGATTTGAACTTCGATGACGTTCCTTTTTACCGTTCGGACGACGCATGCTGCTTTTCGAACGCCAGTTGCTCGGTTCGTCGTTGGTTCGCGCACATTCATCGTATTCGGTGCAAAATCCAGTGAAGAACTCGACCAAGTCCTTCTCTTTCATTGCCAAGTTCGTTCGATCGCTGAACGTAACGACATTGCAGGAACCATTGCAACTTGAGCACTGCGTCTTCGTCAACTTCGGACCATTCGTGCACATTCACGCGATACCGTTTTGAACCCAGTTGAACCATTCTGATGCTTGGATACCCAGTTTTTTTGAGAAAACGGCCAGGCGGGACGTACTGACGCGGTATCGGCATGATGACTGCTGTAGCACCACTGTTGCGTTGCGATGTACCACTAGCTGCTTCCTGGTCGCGACCTGGTGCGGTGCTGTTCACCACAAGTCCTGGTACGGTGACGTGTTGTTATGGTCGCTGCAGCAGTAGTGCATTGAACTGTGAATGATACGACTCGCTGCTGGCTTGCCGATGTTTCAAAATGCCGGTGGACAGTTGTGTAGTCGCTGGCTGCTGACCACGTGCCATGGATACCGATGACGGACCGTTCACACCTGGTGCACGCAGCAAGTGCTCGTTCAGGGCACACACCTTTTGTAGCTTCGATGATGTTTCACGATTGCGATTTTGTGAGTCCGAGTTCAATTTGTTCAATATTCGCTGTACGGCCTTGTTCGTCTTCCGTTCAAGCCCACTATACGCTTCACACTGCTGTTCCTGCCATTCCTGACTGTTCACCGGGGCGTTGGGGGCCGTCTGTGGTAATTCGCTGCCCCAACTGGATGGCGGCCGGAAGTCACCTTTGTCGGCCATAAAGTGCTGTCCCTTCTTTCGCGGTGCTCCTGGCGCTGACTGTTGCACTTCGAGACCTGCTGTCGAGGTATTCCCACCACGAGACCGTTCATGCTCATATAGCGCACGCTGTGGTGTTGTCACTCTTTCGTTTGTATGTCGTTGTTCGTGCTCTATGAATAAATCGTCCATTCGGTCCAATATCGTATCGACACCAATTCGAGACTCCGAGTACCGAGACTGCGCCATTCCCGAAGTTTGAAGCTCAAAATCGCTGTTGGATTCCTGCACGGGTACTGGCGACGGTGTCTGAAAGTAATTTAGCTTCTAGTCTGCACTAAAAGCCAAATCAAGCACGTTTCCGGTAGTTCCACGCCGATGGAAGTTCAGTTCTGTGGCTAAAATTGCACTTTAGCGCATAAAATGACTGATTCGGTCGTGAAACATCAGCTTGCGAGTTCGAGATGACGTCACTTTTGTAGAGGACGTGTTGGTGATGTCACACGGTCGTTTGTTCAGTACCTGTCTTTGTTCACACAATAATACAAGTATCAGCTGATACTGCTGATACTTTTTCCTGCGGCTTCCGATTTTTTACTGTTTCGCCAAAATGACGAGCGATGTCGAAATGTTGATGTTTTGCGCACGATAGCTCAGCAGCAATGTAGACTGCGTTATTGTTGATGTTTTAGTTGGGTTGAGCGGCTCTGATTAACTTTCAGCGGCGCGGCACAAATTGTTAAGTTCTGATAATCGGCGTAAATTCACGACTTTTTCGTTGAGAAATGCAGAATTCCACGCCGAACGGGTTCAAATTCGTTGTCTTAGCGCAGCACAAAGCTAAGCACGGCGTGACGGACGACTTCAACTCGCTTCCAACACAAAAAATTGCAGTGACGGACGGCGTTGGTCGAAAAATACCGAAATTCTCACGTGACCGACTGCGTGCGTTGCTGTTTTGCCCGTCTGAAGCTTGTCGACTCGATCACAGATAGTATCCACGTCGATTTGTGACTCCAAAAGCGTTGAGACGCCGTATCAGAAGGTTGTAGGAGCTGATGGTACTCCTCGCAGTCGGGCTTCAATACAGGTGTTGGTCAATTATTACGGTAACTGACCTTTGACGAGCTGAACGACGATACTGCGTGAAGCGCTGAGCTAGTATGACGTAGGTACAGGTCTGCCAAGCACGAAAATTGAGTATTCTTTGCGCACAGTCAGTCAGTCCAAGTGCAGATCGGATCGAATCACTTCAGTCAAAGCTCACGTAGGTAATTTATAAACGAATATAAATCACCACACAACAACGGCACAACGATGTGGGGTTCACGTAGAGGTGTTGGGTACTTTCAACGACGAGAGTTCAGCCTTGGCTTTCCGTCGCTCGTTTCGTTTACGCTCGTCGTTCGCTGGAGGATTCGAAGATTCGACGAAGATTCAACCTGCAAACGTGATTGATTGCCTTGCACGATCAGGCAACCGAGCACAAGAAATCACGCGTCCTAGCGGCGGCCTATTATGGTCGAAATTTTCCGATTTCCGAAATTTCCCAAATCGCATTGATGCCGGGTTATTCGCCACAAATTAGTGCTCGCGCGCACTAAGACACTGCCGAAATAGCTGAACGCAGATGATTTGTGGGCCTGTTTTCGCCAACAGACCACTAAAATGCCGAAAATGTTTCCACTTGTCTTTCCGTCAACCAGGCCGGCGCTCGTTCGTCGTTGTCGTTCGCTCGGTTTCCGCTGGGAGATTCACAAATTCGGCCTGAATTTGTGTTCAGCTGCCTCCCACTTGGACGAAATTCACAAATTTTGGTCAACAAGCCGCTAATGAACGATTACAGCGCCTGTTGTAGACCGTAGGAGAGCTGAGCTGCTTTACTGCGCGTAGTGCTGAACTCGATAGTGCTGACGTGTACCTGTGCTGCACGCTGATTAACTGTTGTGCGCACCAACAACCAATGAGAATGCTGATCCGGCCGGTCAAGTGGGTTGGAGCCTCGAATATCAGTGATTTATCAGCGGATAAATCACGAATTGCGCAGGCGAAAAGATGGCGAATAGTTGTTGGGAACTAGGGCTGACGTTATTTCAGCCCAAACACGCTTTCCTGACGAAGTGCGTCCTCGAAAATGTCGCAAAGTGGCCGTTCGTGCGCGTGCAAGGTATAAATGTATACCTTGTTTGTTGATGTTTCTCAATGAATGTTCGTCCTATCGCGTCGCTTTCAAGTTTTTTTTTTATTGCATCAGAAGCAACATGGTAACGTCAACAACACGCATAAGCTGGACAGTAACGACGAAACCATAAATAATTACAAGTGTTTAGTGGGCCAGTGGAAGTTACGGATCGAGAGGTGTAGATGATGATAAGGAGCAAAAAACACAGAAAACACAGAAACACAGCATGATCGGTCAATTACATTTCACACACGGACGGAATAAATTTCACTGGCAGCAATCGCAATTTGTACAACAATTCAACAATCAAGCTTTGCGAACGAATGACTCCTTTGAATGTGCCCATTCGCAGGAAAACAGCAAAATCAGGTAAAGCATTGTAAAGATGGGACATGATAACAATAGCACTGGTAGCGAGAATATGAGTTTTAGCACGTGGGATACAAATGGCACGACAATATGATTAAGACGTGAACTGGAGCGAGAATTGGAATCAGAAATGAACGAAATAGAGTCAACAGGAGCAGCACGAATACCAAGAACATAAGAATGCATCAATCTCAGACGACGTTTCATGACAGTGACACCCACATAATCAACACCAAACATTGAACACAAAGGCGAATATGACCACAACAAAAAATGTGTGTGGGATGCAGTCTGATGCTAACTGGATGCAAATTGATGCAGGAGTATAAGAATTTGCATCCAGTTAGCATCAAAAGGATCGTTTGATGCGTTTGATGTACGTTCCTGACGCAGTCGGATGCTACGAAAAGTAGCATCCGGATGCATCAACGTTGCAGGTGGTCAAAAATCACTTGTTTCGGTCAGATGACGGCTAGGTTTCGGTGTTTTGGCCCGAAACGTGCAATTACATAAGTTTCCTGAGTAAAAAACCCATTTTATTTTTACAGCATGTCCCAGCAAAATCCGCCGAAAAAGAACGCGCCAAAATACACCGTCCAAAACCAACGAGGAAAAAACACGACGTCTTCAAACACAACCGGTACTAAAAGAAGCGCGACGGACGAAGCCCACAATCAGCAGGTTGGGATCAGTTCCCTTGATTCATTTGGGGGGGGGGGGCGCTTTTCACTCACTGCCCCCACCGGGGGAGGCTTGTTCCGGGGCGGGGGCTTCTTCTGGGGGGCAGGGTAGTTCCTGGGGGGAGGGGGGTCCGGGACCACTGGTCCCCCCCTAAGGTACACTAACCGCCGCGACCAAGGTGCACTAGTACACTAACCGCCGCGCCAGGTACACTAACCGCCTCAATTTTTGCCTAAAATCGGCATTTTTAGACCTAAAATGGCCATTAGGCCTAAAATGGGTGATTTTCAGGTCAATGATGTCAAAAGTCGCCAAAATAACCTTTTTATGGAGAATTTTTCCAAAAAGGGGTAAAAATCGGTCAAATTTTCTACGTCAAAAAGTGACTTTTTCCTGGATTTGGGTCTTCCCCCCCTTCCCCCCAGGGAGGTACACTAACCGCCGCACGGAAAAAAGGGATAGGTACACTAACCGCCAAGCCGGACCAGGAACTACACTGCTGGGGGCACTATTAATTCACTGCCCCCGGCCCACTTGGGGGGGGGCTTATTCCGGGGCGGGGGTCTCTGTCAATTTACTGCCCCCACTTGGGGAGCTTGTTCCGGTGGGGGGAGCTCTGTCAATTTACTGCCCCCACTTGGGGAGCTTATTCCGGGGGGGGGAGCTCTGTCAATTTACTGCCCCCACTTGTGGAGCTAAGTCCAGGGGGGGGGGGGCTCCGTCAATTCACTGCCCCCACTTGGGGAGCTTATTCCGGGGGGGGTCTGTCAATTCACTGCCCCCGGCCCACTTGGGAGGCTTATTCCGGGGGGGGGGGGGGTTCTGGTGATTCACTGCAGTGATGTAGTTGGTCCGAGCAAGAAAGCTAGCTAGCTGGAGGGGTCCGGCACAAGAAAGCTAGCTAGCTAGCCGGGTACCCCGATTTGGGGGGGTATTGGTCCAGAAGTCAAAAACAGCGGTACAAAATTTGGTCTAAATTATGCTAAAATAAGCCTTAAAATGAGTATTTTTGTGCACATGTGAGAAATTTTGAACGAATTTGACCATTTTGGCCCATAAAATGGTCATTTTGGCACTAAAATCAACACTTTTCTTACTTGATGACCGGAGCAAGAAAGCTAGCTAGCCAGTTTGGGGGGGTATGGGTTTTCGGAGCAAGAAAGCTACCTAGTTGGGGGGTAATACCCCCATACCCAGTGTAGTTAGCAGTTGGGGGGTAATACCCCCCATACCCAGTGTAGTTCCTGGGGGGGAGGGGGGTATACTGTCATAAAGAACCGTTCTTTATTTTTCGTGGAAAAAAACGGTTTTTTTTTCCGAAAAAAACCGTTTTTTTCCAAATACTTTTCCAGTACTTAAGAACGTAATTTCGAAAAATATAACAATTTCAGTGCAAAATTTGTTCGAAGTGACGAGAGTGCTCTTGAAGAGTGTTGAAGTCAGTCGAAAACACTTGGTTTACACGCTTTTTGGCCCATTTTGGGCCGGTTAATTTTTGTGCTCGAGCCAATTTTTCACTGAAATCGAAAAACTCGTCAGTTTTGCATTACAATTTTTTGGAGAAATTGGAATAAAGTACCGATATTTTCCCGATCAAAAACCGAAAAGGTACCCACGGAAAAATAAATGGAAAAGTAGTCGGGTCTCGGAAAAAAAAACGTTTTTTTTTCGGTTTTTTTTTCGAAAAAAACCGGTTTTTTTCCGCCTGCCAGTATAGGGGGGTCCCCCCCTCGGGTACGTCTGTTCCCCCTCCATGGTACGCCTGCTCCACTGTTCCCCCTCCGGGTACGTCTGCTCCCCCAATTTTTACCTAAAATAGGCAAATTTTGGCCTAAAATAGGCATTTTTAGGCATAAAATGAGTGATTTTTAGGTCAATGTCGTCAAAAATCGCCAAAATACCTTTTTTATTGAGGTTTTTTTCCTAAAAGGGGCAAAAATGAGCCAAATTTTCGACCTCAAAAAATGACTTTTCTCCAAATTTGGGTCCTCCCCCCCTTCCGGGTCCCTCCCCCCCCCCCTTCCCCCCAGTGTAGTACTTGGTCAGGGTGTTGACGATAGATAGATTGGGACCCGAAATGTGTTGACGATAGATAGATGACCAAAGTCCGAAATCTGGGGGGGTCGACCCAAACTTGTTGACGATAGATAGATGGTGGGGGGGGGTCGCCAAAAATCAAGGTATAGTATAGTGCATTAAGTAGGTAATAATGTGTAAATATTAATGAAAATGTGTATAGATGTACTAAATCCGCGCGTAGCGCGCGATTTTTTGCCTATTTGGGACAAAAAATACCGATTTTGAGCCATTTTGAGGCAAAAATGCCCATTTTGGGGTCGAAATGTGTTGACGATAGATAGATTGTTCCCAGAATTTGTTGACGATAGATAGATTTGCCCATAAGTGTTGACGATAGATAGATGAAATCAAAAAGTGTTGACGATAGATAGATGAATTTGGGGGGGTATGGGTTTTCGGGAGCAAGAAAGCTACCTAGTTGGGGGGTAATACCCCCATACCCAGTGTAGTTAGCAGTTGGGGGGGTAATCCCCCATACCCAGTGTAGTTCCTGGGGGGGGGAGGGGGGGTATATAGTCATAAAGAACCGTTCTTTATTTTTCGTGGAAAAAAACGGTTTTTTTTTTCCGAAAAAAACCGTTTTTTTCCAAATACTTTTCCAGTACTTAAGAACGTAATTTCGAAAAAATATAACAATTTCAGTGCAAAATTTGTTCGAAGTGACGAGAGTGCTCTTGAAGAGTGTTGAAGTCGGTCGAAAACACTTGGTTTACACGCTTTTTGGCCCATTTTGGGCCGGTTAATTTTTGTGCTCGAGCCAATTTTTCACTGAAATCGAAAAACTCGTCAGTTTTGCATTACAATTTTTTGGAGAAATTGGAATAAAGTACCGATATTTTCCCGATCAAAAACCGAAAAGGTACCCACGGAAAAATAAATGGAAAAGTAGTCGGGTCTCGGAAAAAAAAACGTTTTTTTTTCGGTTTTTTTTTAGAAAAAAACCGGTTTTTTTCCGCCTGCCAGTATAGGGGGGTCCCCCCCGCGGGTACGTCTGTTCCCCCTCCATGGTACGCCTGCTCCACTGTTCCCCCTCCGGGTACGTCTGCTCCCCCAATTTTTACCTAAAATAGGCAAATTTTGGCCTAAAATAGGCATTTTTAGGCATAAAATGAGTGATTTTTAGGTCAATGTCGTCAAAAATCGCCAAAATACCTTTTTTATTGAGGTTTTTTTCCTAAAAGGGGCAAAAATGAGCCAAATTTTCGACCTCAAAAATGACTTTTCTCTAAATTTGGGTCCTCCCCCCTTCCGGGTCCCTCCCCCTCCCCCCCAGTGTAGTACTTGGTCAGGGTGTTGACGATAGATAGATTGGGACCCGAAATGTGTTGACGATAGATAGATGACCAAAGTCCGAAATCTGGGGGGGTCGACCCAAACTTGTTGACGATAGATAGATGGTGGGGGGGGTCGCCAAAAATCAAGGTATAGTATAGTGCATTAAGTAGGTAATAATGTGTAAATATTAATGAAAATGTGTATAGATGTACTAAATCCGCGCGTAGCGCGCGATTTTTTGCCTATTTGGGACAAAAAATACCGATTTTGAGCCATTTTGAGGCAAAAATGCCCATTTTGGGGTCGAAATGTGTTGACGATAGATAGATTGTTCCCAGAATTTGTTGACGATAGATAGATTTGCCCATAAGTGTTGACGATAGATAGATGAAATCAAAAAGTGTTGACGATAGATAGATGAATTTGGGGGGACCCCCCCCCCCCACCCCCCCAAGTACTACCCTGCCCAGGTGGGTACGTCTGTTCCCCCTCCGAAAAAAGGGGGTACCGCCTGTTCCCCCTCCGGACCAGGAACTACACTGCCCATACCCCCCAACCACATCACTGATTCACTGCCCCACTTGGGGAGCTTATTCCCGGGAGGGGGGCTCTGTTGATTCACTGCCCCCCACTTGGGGAGCTTAGCTTATTCCCGGGGGGGGAGGGCTTTAGTATCTCACTGGCCCAGAAGTGGGAATCGGGCCGGGCCGAGGTTTCCGGCCCGAACGGTCGGACCGGGCCGGGCCGGCTTTTCGGAATGTCGGGCCGGGCCGGGATGGTCGGCCCGTAAAGTCCCGACTATGGGTGGGCACAATACCCAATACCCAATACCAATACCACCCAATACCAATAATTGGGTCTAATTGTGGTATTGGGTATTAGGTATTGGTATTGAAGCTGGCCTGCTATTGGTATTGGGTATTGGTATTGGGTTTGCCCAGGTATTGGGTCAAAACCAATACCCAATACTAATCCAGAAAACCCAATACCAAACCAATACAAACCCAATACCTGACTCAAAACCCAATACCAAACCAATACCAAACCCAATACCAACCCAATACCAGACCAAAAACCTAATACCAAACCAATACTAAGACCAATACCCAATACCAATACCAACCCAATACTCAATACCAATACCAACCCAATACCAAACCCAATACCAGTCCCTTCAGTAGTATTGATCTGGTATTGGGTATTGGGTCTCGCCGGTATTGGTATTGGGTATTGGTATTGGGCAGTGGTGTAGCTACCCAGGCGGGGCGGCAACCTACTGTACCACCCAAAATGCGGGGCGGCAACCTACCTACTGTACCAGCCGAGCTGGGGGGGTCGTACCACTTGGGGGGGGGGGGGGCATCTGGAAACCGAAATTTTTTATGTACTGAATACTGAAGAAAATGTGGCCTAAAACACTAATTTCGCGCGCAGCGCGCGGTTTTTCGCCTATTTGCAGACAAATATGCTAATTTTATGCAATTTTAAGCCAAAAATGCATAACTTTTGCAGGCTGCAAAAAAATTCTTCATAAACAGGGTATTTTGCCGACTGTTGAGAACATTGACCTGAAAATCACACATTTTAGGCCTAAAAATGCCATTTTAGGCCTAAAAATGGCCATTTTAGATAAAAATTGGAGAAATTAGTGTACCCGGAGGCAGTGGTGTGGCTACCCAGGCGTGCAATCAGGTTTTTTCTTCAAAATTCACTAGGTGCAACTTAGGTGCAACCCCCCAATTTTTAGGTGCAAGCTGGCCAAAGTAGGTGCAACCCCTATTTTGGACAAAAAACGCCAATTTTAGGCTTTTTTGCCAGGTTGTGTGTTCAATGCTATTTGCGTGCTTTTAGAAGTTCAATAAAGTTGTAGCGCAATGAATGCCTTTTCCTTTAGCAAAAGCAAACTTCAGCAAAAGTTCAACATTTTGTAGCACATTTTGTACTAGTTTCATTATTGAGAACCGATTGAGAAGAAAACGAAGCAGTAAAATTTTCATGTCACCATATCCACATTTGGGGGTCACGTACGAATCAATTACCGTATTGTCGGAAATAGAACCCCCCATTTAATTGAACCCCCCCTAAATGGCTCGAAATCAAAAATAGAACCCCCCCACTAATTGACCCCCCATTAATAGAACCCCACCCCCAACCTTCACCGTACCACAGATTAGTGGTATGGTAGGGCTGCGTTGTTGTGTCAAACGTTGTTTAAGCTTGCGTACACAACAGAATACAGCTTTTTAAGCATAATTGCCGCTGTTGAAGCTAGAAAATACCGAAAACAAGCCATTTTTATGGGCATTATTAACAATGATTTTTTTCGTCGGGGGGCCAAATAAAAAATATAACCAACCCCCCCCCCCCCAATAATTGACCCTCCCATAAATTGAACCCCCCCAAAATGACCCCAGTGACAAAATAGACCCCCCGGGTTCTATTTCCGACAATACGGTACTTTCGCTGTTCATTTACTGTGTGGGTATCTAATACTGTTGTCATACTCTGCTCTACTTCTAGTCAGTGTAGTTCCTGGGTGGGGGGAGGGGGTCCCCTCCTAAGGTACACTAACCGCCGCGACCAAGGTACAGTAGTACACTAACCGCCGCACCAGGTACACTAACCGCCGCAATTTTTGCCTAAAATATGCATTTTTAGCCCAAGATGGACATTTTAGGCCTAAAATGGGTAATTTTCAATGTTGTCAAAAGTCGCCAAAATACCCTATTTATGGAGAATTTTTTCCAAAAAAAGGGCAAAAATAGGACAAATTTTTTTACCTCAAAGGACTTTTTCCTGAATTTTGGTCTTCCCCCCTCCTTCCCCCAGTGTAGTTCCTGGGGGGGAGGGGGGGGACCCCCCCCTCGGGTACGTCTGTTCCCCCTCCGAGGTACGCCTGCCCCACTGTTCCCCCTCCGGGTACGTCTGCTCCCCCAATTTTTTCCTAAAATGGGCAAATTTAGGCCTAAAATAGGCATTTTTAGGCCAAAAATAGGTACACTTTAGGTGAAACCTCCAAAAAAACGCCAAAATACCCTTTTTATAGGGGATTTTTCGCAAAAGAAGGCAAAAATAGTCCAATTTTTCGACCTCAAAAATGACTTTTTTCCGTCCCCCCAAATTGGGACTTCCCCCCCCCCTTCCCCCCCAGGTAGGTACGTCTGTTCCCCCTCCGAAAATAGTGGAGGGTACGTCTGTTCCCCCTCCGGACCAGGAACTACACTGCCTTCCCCCACAGTAACCGCCGCACCGACAAAGTGGGTAGGTTCACTAACCGCCTCGCCGGACTAGGAACTACACTGATCCTACTAGTACAGCATGTATTTGTTTTGAATCTTATCGCCAGCTCACCACGTACTAACTGTGTACGAAATCAATCAATCAGATCAATATTTTTTGTCGATGTCGACCAAATGCTTCGATGGAATTTGTTGGAAGGAATGAAAAGCCGCGCAGCGCATTTTTTTGTTTCTAAGCTTTCCAACCTGAAAAGATGCTGTATAAATGCTAAATTAAGCAAAATAAGGGCCCAAAATTTTAGGTGCAACCTTGCACCTAACCCTGAATTTTTAGGTGCAATTCTGATTTTTTTAGGTGCAAATTGCACCTAAAAAGTGTCTAAAAAAACCATGCGTGCAATCAACCTACTGTACCATCAGAAAGGCCTGTAATCAACCTACCTACTGTACCGGCCGGCCGAAACCGGATTCCTCCCCCCAAAATCCCAGGTACACTACCCCTACCCGCCCCGATTTTTTCCACCTATGTACCCAGCCCGCCCCGCCCAAGTAGCCACAGCACTGCTACACAGGTATTGGGTCAAAATCAATGCCTGATGCTGATGCCAAGCGCAAAAACCCAATACCAAACCAATACCAAACCCAATACCAGGCACCAAACCCAATACCAAACCAATACCAAACCCAATACCTGACCCAATACCCAATATCAGTGTAGTTTCGGGGGGAGGGGGACCCCCTAAGGTATACTTGTGGGCCGGAAAAAAAACCGTTTTTTTCCGAAAAAACCGAAAAAAACCGTTTTTTTCCGGGGCCCGGAAAAATACGTTTTTATTTTTCCGGAAATTTTTCCAAGTGGCGACTTGGAAAAAAAGTTTTTTTTTCCAAAAATTTCCGAGATATTTTCCAAGGTTGCGAGAGGATGTTGTCAAAACCAATGTAAATCGGTACTAAACAGTTCAAAATGAGCACTTTTTAATCTTCATGTGCATTTATAGCCTGTTTCAGGCCATTTCCCGACGAAATTTTCTCCAAAATGGGCGTTTTTGGACCGTGGGTATCCTTACGTACTGGAAAAATATTTGGAAAAAAACGGTTTTTTTCCAAAAATATATTTTGCGGAAAAATACGCAAGTATACCCTAAGGTACACTAATTTCCCCGACCAAGGTTCACCATTACCAGTGCTGTGGCTACTTTTGCGGGCGGGTAGGGTACATAGGTGGAAAAATCCGGGGCGGGTAGGGGGGTAGTGTACCTGGGATCTTGAGGGAATCCGGTTTGGGTGGAGGAGGGGGAGATTTTTCGGGGCGGGTAGGGTACAATACAAGTCTTTTTGGGTGCCTATTTTTATATGCTATAAAGTACATATGCGATTTTTGCACTTTTAAGGGTTTTCGGTCGAAATTTGGGCATTTTTGACCGAAAAATGGGCATTTTCAGGGCAAAAATCGGGGCGGGTAGGGCGGCAGGGTACCAGGGCGGGGCAGGTCGGGGGGTGGTGTACCAGGGCGGGGCGGGTAGGGTACCATTGGGGGAACCCCCCTCCCCCCAGCCAGTACTGGAAAAGTATTTGAAAAAAACGGTTTTTTTCGAAAAAAAAACCGTTTTTTTTCACGAAAAATAAAAAAACGGTTCTTTATCACAGTATATGTAGGTACAGTGGATAGGTAGATTGACGCGGCATCCTGGTACACAGTGTAGTTTCTGGGGGGAGGGGGTCCCCCTAAGGTATACTAACCGCCGCGACCAAGGTACACTAGTACACTAACCGCCGCGTCAGGTACACTAGTCACTAACCGCCTCAATTTCTGCCCAAAATAGGCATTTTAGGTCTAAAATTTGCATTTTTAGGCCCAAAATGCGTGATTTTTAGGTCGATGTTGTCAAAAGTCGCCAAAATACCCTTTTTATGGAGAATTTTTTCCAAAAAGGGCCAAAAATCTGTCTAATTTTCTACCGCAAAAAGTGACTTTTTCCTGGATTTGGGTCTTCCCCCCAGGGAGGTACACTAACCGCCGCACGAAAAAAAGGGGTAGGTACACTAACCGCCGCGCCGGACCAGGAACTACACTGCTGGTACAGTAGGGTGCTATTTTTGGCTCCAAATGGTATAAAATCGATATTTTTCACTCCAAATAGGCGACAATTAGCGTTTTAGACGACATTTTTATCAAAATTTAGACATAAAAATTCCCCCCCCCCAGCTCGGCCGGTACAGTAGGTAGGTTGATTGCAGGCCTTTCTGGTGGTACAGTAGGTTGATTGCACGCCTGGGTAGCCACACCACTGGGCCAATGTGTGATTTTCGGGTCAATGTTCTCAAAAGTCGTCAAAATACCCTTTTTATGAAGATTTTTTCCAAAAAGGGGCAAAATTCGGTCAAATGTTCTACCTCAAAAAGTGACTTTTTCCTGAATTTGGGTCTTCGCCCCTTCCCCCCGCCAGGGAGGTTAACCGCCGCACGGAAAAAAGGGGTAGGTACACTAACCGCCGCGCCGGACCAGGAACTACACTGCCTCGGAGGGGGACCCCCTTCCCCCCAGCTGCGCCAGTGGTGCACATTTGATGTGCACAGCGAGGTTCATAATTGTTCCCTGATCAAACAAGAAATCAACCGCTGATCGAAGGTCGACAATTTTTAGTCGAGGTCGCCTCATCGTCTGATACTCACAAGTAGGGATGTAGTAGTTTCAGTGGGCCAGAAAGTTTGCACTTCCAAATGCTTGAATCCAAGTGAATGCCAAGTAGGGATATCGGTATCGCGGGTATGCCGATACCGCGATACCCGATAGTTCATGAAAAAAGCCGATACCCGATACTTCCAGAATAACCCGATACCCGACAGTGCCAAAACACCAATAAAAACACCGCTTTCATAGCAAAACTGAGGTTTTTGGCAAACGTCGCGCTGGATTTTTTGAGATGACCATTGAGTACTGCGCGCAGCAGTTTTTTTCATAAAAATCGTGCTTTGTTGTTGTGTCATGCAACATGAAAATAGCTCCCACCTAAATTTGAAAAAAAATTTCTGTTCGCAAAACCATGAATATCTGCAGAGCTGTTTTTGAGAACTGTTTTTTAATCGCGAAAACTGTAATACAAGATACCTTGAAAAAACATGCCGATACCCGATACCTCACAAGGTGATGTGTAAACCACATGACATTGTGTGGCAAGCAGTTTGGACAAAAAATATTTTTTTCAGCTACCGAGAGAAGAACTGCTATTATCAGATGAGCCAGCGCCGCGGCGACCGAAACTGGAGCGCCATGCTTGGTGAAACATCAGCTGAGAGTCCTGGTGCTCGTATCCGAGCTAAAATAATGTACATAAATGTTGTTTACGTTCCTGGCAGTTTACAAATTGATTCAAAATGTGGAATATTATGTGATAAAGTGCAATTTTTGTTGTTCTGTGACTTGATATTTTTGTCAAGCCACTGGAGTCATCTAGACTGGTTGCTCGCGCCACTATTTGACTTGAACTTTGAAGTTTGTTTGGTTCAAAGGTCCTTAAATTCACTCAGTATCCTAAGCCCTATTTTTGGGCAGGCGTTACGTCAATCCTTCCTCCGGTCACCATGTGCGTGTGTTGTGTGGAGGAGTGTCATGCACCACTACAGTCATCGCATGATCTACGGGCCCATCTCGCTGCTATCCATGTCAGATACAAACCGTTACAAATCGTTAGGCATGTTGTATGTTTGTGTTACCCTTTCGATGCGGTTCTACGGATTCCGTTAAATTTGACACGTTAGTTTTTTTCGCTGCTCGTGTACCCATGAAAATTGTTCGTGATGTTTTTTAATGGAGAACAAGGATTTTTTTGTGAATTGTGGAGGCAGCTTTTTTGAGTCGGTGGTATTTACTCTGTTATAACTTTGTCGTGTGTGAGATAGAGACCGACGAGTTTCTTTTAATGTGTTGTTAACATTCTCTTTTCTGTCTTGTTATGTTGCACCGGTTATATTGTCAATTGATGGATCATTGACCAGTGTATGACACCGATCCAATAGTAAATGTTGGATGTCGGTTATTTCTTCGCCATGCCACTATACATATCCTAATAAATGAACACAAGTTTTGCTCTTGGTGACAGCTTGACCAATGAAACATCAATCAAGAAGTAAAAGTAGCGATTCGGAATTCATATCGATGGTACTAGGTCGATAAAAATATTTTTATCGGATCATACCCGTCAGCGCGATGACCGATAAGGTGTTAAAACGAACCACAACACACGTGTTGAGGGAAACAACAGCCCAACAGGCGGCTTTTAACGTCTTTTTAGGAAAATTTATCAGCAACCAAGAAAGGTTCCGAAATAAGGTGTTTAGAAGAACTACATCTGGGACACAACAGCCCAAAAGGCGGCTTATAAACAACTTTTAAGGGAAGTTTATCAGGAAACAACAGGTTTCGGAAATAAGGTATTAAGAAGTATTGCACACGTATTGTGAGACACAACAACCCAACAGGCGACTTATAAACAGCTTTTAAGGGGAATCTATCAGGAAACAACAAGTTTCCAAAATTAGGTGTTAAGAAGTACTGCACACGTGGTGTGAGACACAGCAGCCCAACAGGCGGCTTACAAACAGCTTTTAAGGGAAATTTATCAGAAAACAACAGGTTTCCGAAATAAGGTATTAAGAAGTACTGCACACGTGGTGTGAGACACAAACAGCCCTACAGGTGGCTTATAAACAGCTTTTAAGGGAAATTTGTTAGCAAACAACAGGTTTCCGAAATTAGGTGCTAAGAAGTACTGCACACGTGGTGTCAGACACAACAGCCCAACAGGCGGCTTATAAACAGCTTTTAAGGGAAATTTATCAGCAAACAACAGGTTTCCGAAATTAGGTGCTAAGAAGTACTGCACACGTGGTGTCAGACACAACAGCCTAACAGGCGGCTTATAAACAGCTTTTAAGGGAAATTTATCAGCAAACAACAGGTTTCCGAAATTAGGTGCTAAGAAGTACTGCACACGTGGTGTCAGACACAACAGCCCAACAGGCGGCTTACAAACAGCTGTCAAGGGAAATTTATCAGGAAACAACAGGTTTCCGAAATAAGGTGTTAAGAAGTACTGCACACGTGGTGTGAGACACAACAGCCCAAGAGGCGGCTTATAAACAGCTTTTAAGGGAAATTTGTCAGCAAACAACAGGTTTCCGAAATTAGGTGTTAAGAAGTACTGTACACGTGGTGTCAGACACAACAGCCCAACAGGCGGCTTATAAACAGCTTTTAAGGGAAATTTATCAGCAAACAACAGGTTTCCGAAATTAGGTGTTAAGAAGTACTGCACACGTGGTGTCAGACACAACAGCCCAACAGGCGGCTTATAAACAGCTTTTAAGGGAAATTTATCAGCAAACAACAGGTTTCCGAAATTAGGTGTTAAGAAGTACTGCACACGTGGTGTCAGACACAACAGCCCAACAGGCGGCTTATAAACAGCTTTTAAGGGAAATTTATCAGCAAACAACAGGTTTCCGAAATTAGGTGTTAAGAAGTACTGCACACGTGGTGTCAGACACAACAGCCCAACAGGCGGCTTACAAACAGCTTTCAAGGGAAATTTATCAGGAAACAACAGGTTTCCGAAATTAGGTGTTAAGAAGTACTGCACACGTGGTGTGAGACACAACAGCCCAACAGGCGGCTTACAAACAGCTTTCAAGGGAAATTTATCAGGAAACAACAGGTTTCCGAAATAAGGTGTTAAGAAGTACTGCACACGTGGTGTGAGACACAAACAGCCCAACAGGCGGCTTATAAACAGCTTTTAAGGGAAATTTGTCAGCAAACAACAGGTTTCCGAAATTAGGTGTTAAGAAGTACTGCACACGTGGTGTCAGACACAACAGCCCAACAGGCGGCTTATAAACAGCTTTTAAGGGAAATTTATCAGCAAACAACAGGTTTCCGAAATTAGGTGTTAAGAAGTACTGCACACGTGGTGTCAGACACAACAGCCCAACAGGCGGCTTATAAACAGCTTTTAAGGGAAATTTATCAGCAAACAACAGGTTTCCGAAATTAGGTGTTAAGAAGTACTGCACACGTGGTGTCAGACACAACAGCCCAACAGGCGGCTTATAAACAGCTTTTAAGGGAAATTTATCAGCAAACAACAGGTTTCCGAAATTAGGTGTTAAGAAGTACTGCACACGTGGTGTCAGACACAACAGCCCAACAGGCGGCTTATAAACAGCTTTTAAGGGAAATTTATCAGCAAACAACAGGTTTCCGAAATTAGGTGTTAAGAAGTACTGCACACGTGGTGTCAGACACAACAGCCCAACAGGCGGCTTATAAACAGCTTTTAAGGGAAATTTATCAGCAAACAACAGGTTTCCGAAATTAGGTGTTAAGAAGTACTGCACACGTGGTGTCAGACACAACAGCCCAACAGGCGGCTTATAAACAGCTTTTAAGGGAAATTTATCAGCAAACAACAGGTTTCCGAAATTAGGTGTTAAGAAGTACTGCACACGTGGTGTCAGACACAACAGCCCAACAGGCGGCTTATAAACAGCTTTTAAGGGAAATTTATCAGCAAACAACAGGTTTCCGAAATTAGGTGTTAAGAAGTACTGCACACGTGGTGTCAGACACAACAGCCCAACAGGCGGCTTATAAACAGCTTTTAAGGGAAATTTATCAGCAAACAACAGGTTTCCGAAATTAGGTGTTAAGAAGTACTGCACACGTGGTGTCAGACACAACAGCCCAACAGGCGGCTTACAAACAGCTTTTAAGGGAAATTTATCAGCAAACAACAGGTTTCCGAAATAAGGTGTTAAGAAGTACTGCACACGTGGTGTGAGACACAAACAGCCCAACAGGCGGCTTATAAACAGCTTTTAAGGGAAATTTGTCAGCAAACAACAGGTTTCAAAGACAACAGCCCAACAGGCGGCTTATAAACAGCTTTTAAGGGAAATTTGTCAGCAAACAACAGGTTTCCGAAATTAGGTGTTAAGAAGTACTGCACACGTGGTGTCAGACACAACAGCCCAACAGGCGGCTTATAAACAGCTTTTAAGGGAAATTTATCAGCAAACAACAGGTTTCCGAAATTAGGTGTTAAGAAGTACTGCACACGTGGTGTCAGACACAACAGCCCAACAGGCGGCTTATAAACAGCTTTTAAGGGAAATTTATCAGCAAACAACAGGTTTCCGAAATTAGGTGTTAAGAAGTACTGCACACGTGGTGTCAGACACAACAGCCCAACAGGCGGCTTATAAACAGCTTTTAAGGGAAATTTATCAGCAAACAACAGGTTTCCGAAATAAGGTGTTAAGAAGTACTGCACACGTGGTGTCAGACACAACAGCCCAACAGGAGGCTTATAAACAGCTTTTAAGGGAAATTTATCAGCAAACAACAGGTTTCCGAAATAAGGTGTTAAGAAGTACTGCACACGTGGTGTCAGACACAACAGCCCAACAGGCGGCTTACAAACAGCTTTCAAGGGAAATTTATCAGCAAACAACAGGTTTCCGAAATAAGGTGTTAAGAAGTACTGCACACGTGGTGTCAGACACAACAGCCCAACAGGAGGCTTATAAACAGCTTTTAAGGGAAATTTATCAGCAAACAACAGGTTTCCGAAATAAGGTGTTAAGAAGTACTGCACACGTGGTGTCAGACACAACAGCCCAACAGGAGGCTTATAAACAGCTTTTAAGGGAAATTTATCAGCAAACAACAGGTTTCC
Organism: Rhynchonema sp. JSB1_4; assembly: GCA_030248065.1. NCBI lineage: Eukaryota > Metazoa > Nematoda > Chromadorea > Monhysterida > Xyalidae > Rhynchonema > Rhynchonema sp. JSB1_4. The sequence continues at coordinate 6,084 of JASAMV010002662.1, read as the reverse complement.
GAAATAAGGTGTTAAGAAGTACTGCACACGTGGTGTCAGACACAACAGCCCAACAGGCGGCTTACAAACAGCTTTTAAGGGAAATTTATCAGCAAACAACAGGTTTCCGAAATAAGGTGTTAAGAAGTACTGCACACGTGGTGTCAGACACAACAGCCCAACAGGCGGCTTATAAACAGCTTTTAAGGGAAATTTATCAGCAAACAACAGGTTTCCGAAATTAGGTGTTAAGAAGTACTGCACACGTGGTGTCAGACACAACAGCCCAACAGGCGGCTTATAAACAGCTTTTAAGGGAAATTTATCAGCAAACAACAGGTTTCCGAAACCTGAATCTCTAAGCAGTCCGGCAGCCGACCAGCGCATGTGAACTCTGCTGTACATGTGGTGGGCCAGGATTCATCACAATCAACACAACCCCTTCTTGGGTGCGCATGCCTGATGTGGACTTTGTACTTCTGGTTGAGCATATTGTGCATTCCTTCGTGTTGATTGATGTATGTATAGTTGATCTGCGTATTAGTTTATGTCAGAAAACGCTAGCAATGCGATCAGCTGAGTGTTATGCGATTGGGGCCAGAATCTCTAAGCAGTCCGGCAGCCGACCAGCGCATGTGAACTTTGCTGTACATGTGGTGGGCCAGGATTCATCACAAATCAACACAACCCCTTCTTGGGTGCGCATGCCTGATGTGGACTTTGTACTCGTGGATCAACATGTTGTGCATTCCTTAGTTTTGATTGGTGTGTGTATAATTTATCTGCGTATTAGTTTATGTCAGAAAACGCTAGGAATGCGATCAGCTGAGTGTTATGCGATTGGGGCCTGAATCTCTAAGCAGTCCGGCAGCCGAACAGCGCATCTGAACTCTGCTGTACATGTGGCGGGCCAGGATTCATCACAATCAACACAACCCCTTCTTGGGTGCGCATGCCTGATGTGGACTTTGTACTTCTGGTTGAGCATACTGTGCATTCCTTAGTGTTGATTGATGTACTGTATGTATAATTGATCTGCGTATCAGTTTATGCCAGAAAACGCTAAGAAAGCGATCAGCTGAGTGTTATCCGATTGAGGCCTGAATCTCTAAGCAGTCCGGCAGCCGACCAGCGCATGTGAACTCTGCTGTACATGTGGTGGGCCAGGATTCATCACAATCAACACAACCCTTCTTGGGTGCGCATGCCTGATGTGGACTTTGTACTTCTGGTTGAGCATGTTGTGCATTCCTTTGTGTTGATTGATGTACTGTATGTATAATTGATCTGCGTATCAGTTTATGCCAGAAAACGCTAGGAATGCGATCAGCCGAGTGTTATGAGATTGGGGCCTGAATCCCTAAGCAGTTCGGCAGCCGACCAGCGCATGTGAACTCTGCTGTACATGTGGTGGGCCAGGATTCATCACAAATCAACACAACCCCTTCTTGGGTGCGCATGCCTGATGTGGACTTTGTACTTCTGGTTGAGCATGTTGTGCATTCCTTTGTGTTGATTGATGTACTGTATGTATAATTGATCTGCGTATCAGTTTATGCCAGAAAACGCTAGGAATGCGATCAGCCGAGTGTTATGAGATTGGGGCCTGAATCCCTAAGCAGTTCGGCAGCCGAAAAGCGCATGTGAACTCTGCTGTACATGTGGTGGGCCAGGATTCATCACAATCAACACAACCCCTTCTTGGGTGCGCATGCCTGATGTGGACTTTGTACTTCTGGTTGAGCATATTGTGCATTCCTTCGTGTTGATTGATGTATGTATAATTGATCTGCGTATCAGTTTAGGTCAGAAAACGCTAGGAATGCGAGCAGCTGAGTGTTATGCGATTGGGGCCTGAATCTCTAAGCAGTTCGGCAGCCGACCAGCGCATGTGAACTCTGCTGTACATGTGGTGGGCCAGGATTCATCACAATCAACACAACCCCTTCTTGGGTGCGCATGCCTGATGTGGACTTTGTACTTCTGGTTGAGCATGTTGTGCATTCCTTAGTGTTAATTGATGTACCGTATGTATAATTGATCTGCGTATCAGTTTATGCCAGAAAACGCCAGGGATGCGATCAGCCGAGTGTTATGAGATTGGGGCCTGAATCCCTAAGCAGTTCGGCAGCCGACCAGCGCATGTGAACTCTGCTGTACATGTGGTGGGCCAGGATTCATCACAAATCAACACAACCCCTTCTTGGGTGCGCATGCCTGATGTGGACTTTGTACTTCTGGTTGAGCATGTTGTGCATTCCTTAGTGTTAATTGATGTACTGTATGTATAATTGATCTGCGTATCAGTTTATGCCAGAAAACGCCAGGAATGCGATCAGCCGAGTGTTATGAGATTGGGGCCTGAATCCCTAAGCAGTCCGGCAGCCGATCAGCGCATGTGAACTCTGCTGTACATGTGGTGGGCCAGGATTCATCACAAATCAACACAACCCCTTCTTGGGTGCGCATGCCTGATGTGGACTTTGTACTTCTGGTTGAGCATGTTGTGCATTCCTAAGTGTTGGTTGATGTACTGTATGTATAATTGATCTGCGTATCAGTTTATGCCAGAAAACGCTAGGAATGCGAGCAGCTGAGTGTTATGCGATTGGGGCCTGAATCCCTAAGCAGTCCGGCAGCCGATCAGCGCATGTGAACTCTGCTGTACATGTGGTGGGCCAGGATTCATCACAAATCAACACAACCCCTTCTTGGGTGCGCATGCCTGATGTGGACTTTGTACTTCTGGTTGAGCATGTTGTGCATTCCTTAGTGTTAATTGATGTACTGTATGTATAATTGATCTGCGTATCAGTTTATGCCAGAAAACGCCAGGAATGCGATCAGCCGAGTGTTATGAGATTGGGGCCTGAATCCCTAAGCAGTCCGGCAGCCGATCAGCGCATGTGAACTCTGCTGTACATGTGGTGGGCCAGGATTCATCACAATCAACACAACCCCTTCTTGGGTGCGCATGCCTGATGTGGACTTTGTACTTCTGGTTGAGCATATTGTGCATTCCTTCGTGTTGATTGATGTATGTATAATTGATCTGCGTATCAGTTTATGTCAGAAAACGCTGAATGCGAGCAGCTGAGTGTTATGCGATTGGGGCCTGGATCTCTAAGCAGTCCGGCAGCCGACCAGCGCATGTGAACTCTGCTGTACATGTGGTGGGCCAGGATTCATCACAATCAACACAACCCCTTCTTGGGTGCGCATGCCTGATGTGGACTTTGTACTTCTGGTTGAGCATGTTGTGCATTCCTTAGTGTTAATTGATGTACTGTATGTATAATTGATCTGCGTGTCAGTTTATGCCAGAAAACGCTAAGAATGCGATCAGCTGAGCGTTATGCGATTGGGGCTTGAATTCCTAAGCAGTTCGGCAGCCGAAAAGCGCATGTGAACTCTGCTGTACATGTGGTGGGCCAGGATTCATCACAAATCAACACAACCCCTTCTTGGGTGCGCATGCCTGATGTGGACTTTGTACTCGTGGATCAACATGTTGTGCATTCCTTAGTGTTGATTGGTGTGTGTATAATTTATCTGCGTATTAGTTTGTGTCAGAAAACGCTAGGAATGCGATGAGCTGAGTGTTATGCGATTGGGGCCTGTTTCTCTAAGCAGTCCGGCAGCCGACCAGCGCATGTGAACTCTGCTGTACATGTGGTGGGCCAGGATTCGTCACAAATCAACACAACCCCTTCGTCCCCTTCTTGGGTGCGCATGCCTGATGTGGACTTTGTACTCGTGGATCAACATGTTGTGCATTCCTTAGTGTTGATTGGTGTGTGTATAATTTATCTGCGTATCAGTTTATGTCAGAAAACGCTAGGAATGCGATCAGCTGAGTGTTATGAGATTGAGGCCTGAATCTCTAAGCAGTCCGGCAGCCGACCAGCGCATGTGAACTCTGCTGTACATGTGGTAGCCAGGATTCATGACAATCAACACAACCACTTCTTGGGTGCGCATGCCTGATGTGGACTTTGTACTTCTGGCTGAGCATGTTGTGCATTCGTTGGTGGTGATTGATTTGTGTATAATTGATCTGCGTATCAGTTTATTTCAGAAAAAGCTAAGAATGCGATCAGCTGAGCGTTATGAGATTGGGGCTTGAATTCCTAAGCAGTCCGGCAGCCGACCAGCGCATGTGAACTCTGCTGTACATACGGTAGGCCAGGATTCATTACAAATCAACACAGCCCCTTCTTGGGTGCGCATGCCTGATGTGGACTTTGTACTTGTTGTTGAGCATGTTGTGCATTCGTTAGTGTTGATTGATTTGTGTATAATTGATCTGCGTATCAGTTTATGTCAGAAAACGCGAAGAATGCGATCAGCTGAGTGTTATGCGATTGGGGCCTGAATCTCTAAGCAGTCCGGCAGCCGACCAGGGCATGTGAACTCTGCTGTACATGTGGTGGGCCGGGATTCATCACAATCAACACCACCCCTTCTTGGGTGCGCATGCCTGATGTGCACCTTGTACTTCTGGCTGAGCATGTTGTGCATTCGTTGGTGGTGATTGATTTGTGTATAATTGATCTGCGTATCAGTTTATTTCAGAAAACGCTAAGAATGCGATCAGCTGAGTGTTATGAGATTGGGGCCTGAATCTCTAAGCAGTCCGGCAGCCGACCAGCGCATGTGAACTCTGCTGTACATGTGGTGGGCCAGGATTCATGACAATCAACACAACCACTTCTTGGGTGCGCACGCCTGATGTGGACTTTGTACTCGTGGATCAACATGTTGTGCATTCCTTCGTGTTGATTGATGTATGTATAATTGATCTGCGTATCAGTTTATGTCAGAAAACGCTGAATGCGAGCAGCTGAGTGTTATGCGATTGGGGCCGGACTCAGCAGTCGCATCAGCGATGTGACCGCTGTACATGTGGTGGGCCAGGATTCATCACAATCAACACAACCCCTTCTTGGGTGCGCATGCCTTATGTGGACTTTGCACTTCTGGTTGAGCATATTGTCGTCGGTTGATTTGAATATGGACACAGAAATTCGAAGTGAGGGACATAATAGCTTTGATGCATTTGCAAGATCAAATTTGAAGTTTAGAATACTCGGACAACATCCTACTGGGATCTATAAGAATTGACCTTGCATGGTAACCAGAATCGATGGTTGGATTGAGGCCTGTTTTTTTGCCCTGTGACCGAGCTTATTTTTTGGATGGTGTCCTTCAAATATTCGGCTGAGCTCGGAAGAACATGCGTGTGATAAAAATATTGGACCAATGGAAGACTAAAGTCTCCGGACGAATGTGGTTGTACGGTTGTTTCATTTATTGTTATGACGCAGTCCCGTACGAGACAACACGGTAAGCAATCGGTTACCGAGACGTCGTTGGCTTCCGCCAGCGTGAGAGCTTTGAGCCATCAGTGTGTACAACCCGCCAATTGGGGGGCAACGAGAAGTTTGGGGTCGGTCCAGAGGGAATTGCTGACCGGTACATTAAAAAGCCATTCGCTCTCGGTTGAGAGTACTGGTGGAAGCTGGAGAGTTTGTCTTGCCACATACTGTAGAACAACAGGAGGATCGGAAAAATTTTTTTGTTCCATTATTAATTTCTGCGCCGTTTCACTCTTCGTTTGTTAACTCGGCGTTTGGGTTTAATGTAATGATAGGATTTCTTCGGTGTCGACCTCCGAATTTTTCGCTTAACTCCTGTTTTTCTTCGTTTTGGGGCCTTTCTCCGGGGTCGTCTGGTCATTCGGGCTTCAGCAATTGAAGCAGTTTGACGGCTTTCAAAATCTGCGTCTTCAAAGTCGATCGGACTATTTACTTTTATTTGGTCTTCTTGATGAGCCTTATCCTCATTGGTGTGAGAAGCTGCATCGGTTGGTTTGTAAATGAGACTAGCCAACCCGCTTCTCATTCGTTGCATTGGTAACATGACGTTGAGGTAAAGGGAATACACTGAAAGAAGCGAAATAAAACCCGTAGAATACTAGTAATCAGTTTTCAAGTGCATAGGACAGTGGCTTAGTCTGTACATATACACCAAAAAAATTTACGGGTAAATGGGGCTAAGAGGGAAGCTGGGGCCGGTCAGTGTAAATAGCAGAAATTTGCGTGT